>REGL01000305.1:272482-285057 GCA_004194395.1 Aurelia aurita complex sp. Pacific
GTGCAGACTCTACTGATTTCTTTTCAAAGAGGTTTCTCCTCCAGAGTCTACTGGAGGGAGGGGAAACCTCTCTGAAAAGAATCAGTACTTAGAGTCTGCACGCAGGCTATCATCTATGGAAACAATGAACACACGTACTAGGTTAATTTAGCAAAACAATGACATCAAAATTCTGCCTTATCAAACATCTAGCAGGGGTTTCCTTTTATAAATACTCTCTGTTTGCTCTCGGGCTTTTTATATTTCTTTAAAAAGCACAGCTCCATAGAGAGCATTTTATAAATTGCTGACTGCACAACACAAAGAAATACCTTCTCTGAGGTACTTTGCGGACCACGAGGGAAAAAGTCTACATTGAAAAGTGCGGCCGCATCTTTACAAAAACGCGGCTAAAATCATGGTAAAACATGCGGCCGCATGTTACAATGTGGGGCCGCGTTTTATAACGTGCGGCCGCACATTTCACCGCAATTTTTGCAGCGTTTTTCGAAAATGGCGGCAAATTTTCCAAATCAGCCACAGTATATTACTCATGTTTAAGCATCATAAACATTGTGTTATTTTCCATTACTTTGTAAACAGCCCAAGCAGTATAAGTTTGCTTTTCTTGGGTCGCGTAGACTAGAACTGTTTGATAAGCGTATATTGTATTAGGTTTTGTATTCTGCAAATTAAAGTGAATTGAATTGAATTTGATAGACTCTTGTCGACCCTGTTATTTAAAAATATGCTTCTTCACACAGCTATGCTACTCCAGGTTCAGTGGCGATTGGGAAAACCACTCTATATCATTACACATACTACCCAGTCAAAGTTTTCATGGCAGAAGCTAACAATGGTGGATACCTGCGAGTTACTTATGAAGGAGGAAGCGGAGGAAACGGTGTTGAAAAGAATTGGGAAAACTTCCTATATAATTTCAATTCGGGTGAGAACTATTTTTAATGGAGATGTTGTTTCAAATCCAGTTCATATCATAATGCAAATATGTAGTTGCTTATTCATTTTTTGGATTTTTTGTGTGATCTATTTTCCTTGAAAGCTTGTTATTCGGTTATTTCTTCCAGGGCCCGGTTGTTCAAAACTGGTATTATGCTAACACTAGATTAAGACTGTGCAACGAAAACAGAATCATGGGTCCAATCATGCCTTTAATCCAAGACTAGCGCTAATCGTGGTTTGAACAACCCGGCCCAGAATTCCAAAAGATATCTTGCTATTAAAAATGTAGCCCATGGCCGGGTTGTTCAAACCATGATTAGCGCTAATCTTAGCCTGCGTGCAGACTCTACAGTCAGTCAGTGCGGAGGAGGAAAAAGCAGAAGGAAGCTCCCTGTACGTGTACAGGGAGCTTCATTCTCCTTTTCCCTCCTCCGCACTGACTGACTGACTGTAGAGTCTGTTTATGCAAAACATTTTCGAAACAAGAACCTCCAATCGACCTTCACGTCGTCAAAATGATTTGCAGCACTATAGGCCCAACCAAACAACGTTCGGTTGAAATAGTCTCAGGTCTTTTGGGCCACAGATCTGGAATCGTCTGCCAGATGATATAAAATCAGCAGAAAATCTGGTCCAATTCAAAAGGCTAATCAAGAGCTGGGATGGGGCCACCTGCAGATGCAATGTATGCCTTCGAAATTAATCCTGCATATAGTTTATCTAAAATATTTATTAATTTGTAGTTAGTTAAATAATCGAATTAGACTAGTTGCTTTAGTAGCTAAAACTTTTTCGATTTAAAATAAAAGACACACACACACACACACACACACACACACGCAGGCTAGCTAATCTTGGACTAAAAGCATAATTCTGTAGTCATTTGCATATTCCTAATCCAGCATCAGCCTAATTTCAGTTTTTAACAACCGGGCCCTAATTGTTTTCAATGCGGTTACTCAGATGAGTGAGTGGTAGCTTTGTTAGTGAATGGGATAGTGTTGACAATGAAAGATCAATTGAAATGATTGGTAACATGCCTATCATAATTGTACACCTATTGCGAATCTCGAAAGAATACTGCCTTTTTTCACACATGCTTGCAAAACGTTTCACCGATACTTTCGCATTTACCTATCGATAATCGACTGACCAGTTTTTGTAGTGTTTGTTGTCCAGACACACCAACTTTAGAATTTTATTGCGGAATATCTAGCTAAGTTTTTGCCTTCAAGTTTAGCATGTGTCTCCGTGAATATGTTGTGTCAGCGATAAAAAACTTTGATTAAAGAGGCAGTTAGGCGTGACGCTGCGCGGGACTTTTTCATTGTATTTCTATGAAAAGTGCTTACGCTAGCATCGACTCGTCAGTGGCGATTTTGAATGGGATTATCGCATATTTTAATCCATCTCCATCGACGTTGCTCTTGACAATCTCACGAATTCAAGTGACAGATATTGTTCGTCTATGTCCATTTGATGTATTTGCAAAGTTATTTTGTCTATCATAAATTCCTGAAAGTCGTGAACAGCGATCTTGCTGAAGCAACTTTGCAGCTGTGAAGGAATAATCTACAAGTCGAAGTGGGCAAGAAACTCACCAAACCAAAGAATGTGGTTTTTGAGTCAGATTTATGATGCTTGGTACAACCGAAAGGTGAATGGAACCTTCTCAAACATTACTGGATTCATTGCTCAATTAATTTCGTCAGAATTGCAGCGAACAATCCATACTCTTACGAAAAATACAGTAAACATGTTTTGGTATTTAGACCTATACGAATTGGATTGTGCCACGGAAAATCTGATACCCGCGTTTCGCGTCTNAATTCAAGTGACAGATATTGTTCGTCTATGTCCATTTGATGTATTTGCAAAGTTATTTTGTCTATCATAAATTCCTGAAAGTCGTGAACAGCGATCTTGCTGAAGCAACTTTGCAGCTGTGAAGGAATAATCTACAAGTCGAAGTGGGCAAGAAACTCACCAAACCAAAGAATGTGGTTTTTGAGTCAGATTTATGATGCTTGGTACAACCGAAAGGTGAATGGAACCTTCTCAAACATTACTGGATTCATTGCTCAATTAATTTCGTCAGAATTGCAGCGAACAATCCATACTCTTACGAAAAATACAGTAAACATGTTTTGGTATTTAGACCTATACGAATTGGATTGTGCCACGGAAAATCTGATACCCGCGTTTCGCGTCTGTATCTTGTTGCTAGGAAATTATTTTTCAGACATTTGATTCAAAACAATTTCTCTCGCAGCTCTGACTTTGGGCTTTTCCGAATAAAAACTTCTTGAAGAAATTAATTTATGCGAATCGTGACGTAATTTTACTGATAAGCCTAGTTTTGAACAGCCAATCATATCTCGACGCAGGAGTAATGGCCGTTGTATCAAGGTGAAAGGGTCATTATATAGTGAAGTTAAAGTGTACTCATTACATAAGTCTCAGCATCGCTCATATTGAATTGGATGGTATCGAGAAGATAAAATATCAGATTAAAAATGTTGAACGAATACAAGGAATCACGTCGTAAGTCTAAGGTTAAAGTAGAACTGCCGGAAAATTTTACTCTCGTTAACTTTTCTAGCAATTCAACCACTGGGCAGTGTGGACCCCAGCGTGCCTGCAGAGGACACTGCGTGCAATGGCTCTTTGAACAAAGTTTTGATATATTTTTTAATTCTTATCGCTCATAATTGATTTATGTTATTTCACAGCCAAGTCATTTTACATTCACGCTCCAGCTGCAACAGCCAAAAATCAAACATACATCGAAGTGGAACTTAGAATCGCACCTACTCTGCCATCAGAAGACAATTGGAAGCTTGTACAAAAATATGACCTTTTCTATCATCAGGATGGAAATGATCCATACACGAAGGTGGAATTTAATGGCAAGCTTCCTGTTATATTCGATCTTACAGGACTGAAGAATTTTACAACTTATACCTTCTATGCACGTTATTATGGTTACGCGAATAATTCCACGGCTCTTAATTTTATTTCCGGCCTGACATACAGGAGAACTGCTGAAGATGGTGAGTTGAATAATCATTGACATACAGCGGCATTTTTGTTGCTGTTGTCAGCTTGGTTTTGTATCGATTATTCAGGGCCGTCGAGAGAGGGGCCGGGCCCCAGGGTTAGGGAAGAAAGAGGGCCCCTGGCGCCGAAGGCACCGGAAATTTTTTTGAACCACACCCTTTTATCCTTGGGCCACGCCCTCCTATGCACTGGTAAAACGCTGCTTTTAGATTTCATTTGGAATCTCAGTGGGCCTGCGGGCCTGAAAATGTTCTTGAAAGAAAACTACAACAAAGAAAAAATACATACCTTATTTTTTGCGGGCCCCCAAAGGCCCCGGGCCCCCTGGTAACTACCCTGGCTAACCCCCCCTCTCGACGGTCCTGCTATTTATATCATCTAGCCTATCAAATGCAAACGTATGAAGTAAACTAATCTAAGCCAATATATAAATGATGCATGAGTAGATAATTTTACAATTAAAAAGTGATTCCCGTGTTGCCTGCTCGGGGAGTCGTGGCGCGGGAGTCACACATCCGATTCGTCTAATTCTAATTTCAAATCCTCGACTGAGGCCTGGCCAAAATATTCGTTGAAGCCTCTTCGACACGTCGTTTAAATCCCATGAATTTTGCGAATCTCGGCTGGGTGGCTCTTGGGGTACGGTTTTGCGGGCGGGTGGTACATCTTTCCTGATTCACCCTGCAGTTTTTATTTTTTTCTATACTAGTTGCCGCGGGGTTGTCATAGTCTATTGCTCCCCGTGGAATTATCGTCCTTGTAGTGTTTCGTAGAGTAATTAGTAGGTAGCGTCATAAGTAATTTGTCTTGTAAAAATATATAATAGTAGATAAAAAATATAAAGATATATTCTTTTTCAATCCAGCGAGCGAGATTGAACCTGTCTGTCTGCTGTCTGTCTGTATGTCTGTCTGGCTAAGTAGAAAGGCCACCATGTGGCTAGCTCACGGCTGCAGTTTTCGGCGCGAGGGCTCGCGAGCTCGCGGCTGGTTCGCATTTATCCAACAAACAACAACAAAAGGTCCCACCGGGATAAAAAATAGATATAAAATGAACCATCGCTTCAATGACTTCGAAACGAACGTTACTTCATTTGGAAAAGAGCAAACTCTCACCTCATGTTCATTAAATGGACCATGAAAGCAAAACAACAGCGGCAGGAGAAAGTTTTCCTGGGCTTTGAGATTCTTGCAGAGTAGGCCGTTCAGTAAAGTTATTTTATAAAGCGAGTGGAGATACGTATGAGACGACTGTTTTATAAAAGGTAGCATATCATGTAGACATTACAAGAGAAATATCCAACCTTTTTTTCAATCTAAAGAGGAAGTATATTTCTAGCAAACGCTCAATAGACCCACTCTATCCCGTGAACCCACATTATCCCTCCCTACCCTACGGATCCAATTGGATTCACTTGTGTAATGTACCCAAAAAGGTACAGATCCGTTCTCAAAAAGCATACCCGTATAAACGCAAAGCCTTTCGTCACCTTTTTGGGAACAGATCCAGATGGATTCGTTCCGTCCATGCCAAATTAGCACACCAAAATAACTAGCTTCTCTGACGTCATCTTTAGCTCAATCGCCCTCGCAAAATTTTCAAGTTTATTTGAAATTGTAGGCCTGCGTACTCCTTTTCTCTTCCTTGCTTTACGTTACTTAAAGGGGCTCAGTCGTCAAACAGTAAACAAATCCGTAAACTGGCACGTGTCGGGGATTATCCGTTGTTCATCCATTGTTCTCTGCAGTTTGTTTGATGGCTTCACCCAAGCCACAAAAAAGTGACCGTTAAAAATCCACTTTTATCCGAGCAATCGTAGAAGATATGAATGTTTGGTTTGTTCCTTAGTGAAGTACAAGGATTAATTCCCAAACAGCAACTTTCACTTTGAAAAAAAATACGAAAATCCTGTGTGATATCACCTTTCAAAAAACTGCAAAAATTATCGTTTTGTTTACATTTTGACGACGGAGCCCCTTTAACCCTATCAAGCCTAGGGGGGGGGGGGGCTGAATCCTCTGTGAATTTTTACATAATAAATTTAGAACGCTGAAACTTTCTGACCTTTAGTTTTTATCCTTCTTATAATCAAAAATAAACTTTTTAGAAATATTGAATTCATTCTAGGGGGTAAACGCGATCAATTTTTGAGAGATGTCTGTGCAAAATTTCAATAAATACTAATAAAATCTACATCAAATGCAGGAAAACAATGAAATTGGAGGAATATCTGCTACTTTTTCATCTATCCAACTCTGCATAATTTGTTGCCCCCCCCCCCTTAGTCTTCCTAGAGCATCAAATACCCTAGGCCTGACAGGGTTAAATTTCAGATTTCCAGCTCATACACACTACTGATTTAAAATTTTCCTACATTTCGTTCAATTCAGTTCCTGAAAAGCCACCTGCATCGATCTTTGGTAGCAGTGCAACCTCTTCGAGCATACGAATGACCTGGGATTATGTACCTGCAGAATTTCGACATGGCACAATACGAGGTTACAAAATATATTTCAAAGAGTCATCGAAAAAAGCATGGGGAAACCCAATAACTACACATTCTCGAACTCATTATATTGCTGGATTGAAGTACTGGACATATTACGATGTAAAGATATCTGCTTTTACAACTCCTGGTGAAGGACCTACTAGCAGCGTCGTAACAGTTAGGACAGCAGAGCATTGTGAGTTAACTTAGCTTCATAACTAAGGGCAAGTCCTGGTTGTTGACGATATTTTTATAAACGACGAAATCACGTTCATTTTTGCATGCTCAAAATCCATGGTGGGGGGGGGGGGTACTCTGGTATTTTTCGGATATGGGTGCTCAGGTTACTTTTCTGTGGATTAAAAGTTATGAAAGAATTAGTTTTTGGGTCAGCCATTTTTGCAGTTATTTTTTGGGTTCTTGACATTCTGGCTTCCTTTTTTGGGTCTCAAATGTGGGAAAAAATAAAAATGATAGTGAAGAAAATACATTATACAAATAAAATTCAAATCAAGCAACATTACTATTCTTTGATTTTGCAGAATTTACAAGAAATCCTCCATTTCTGATGTCCAGGGCCTCCTACGACGGGAGAGCCGGGAGGCCATGGCCCCCCACTTTTTTTGCAAATCAAGCCGTTCTGAAAGGCAGCTCATCATGTTGTGTTATGGTATTTTTGCTTGTATCAAGTTTGCCCCCCCCCCACTCTTCTGATCTCGTCGGGGGTCTTGATGTCGAAACCAGAGAGAGTTTGTTTGACTTTCAAGAAGGATGATTTTGGTAAAGAGGCTCTTTTTTCTTTGCAAGAAGGCAATGAATTGGACAAAAGATGTTCATGCTATCTAGAAACAACAAGATCTGGAATCGTTGACTTGCTTTTTTTAATTCTTTGGGCCCAAATCATTCAAACTGATGTGATCCAACAAACTATAAAGTCTTATTCCGTCCTTGCTCAAAACATTCAAAAAGGATTCGCTAACCCTAATCCATATGGGATTTTTTCGAGCTACCATTTATGGAGGGGGGGGGGGGTGCTTTCCACCCCCCCTTTGAAAACTGCCTTAGACGCATCCGAATTCAATACAACTTGGCACAGGTATAGAACAGGTAATTGGTAGCTCGTAGCGTAATTTGGGTGTGTCTGCCACACCTTGTGACGTCACAGTGACGTCACGAAGCTGAAAATAGGTGAAAATCAGGCTTCCAAGTTGAATTCAAGTTTAATGAAGATTTTGCATGAACTTTATGCAGTTTTTGGTTCAGTTTGTCATCATATTTGGTGATAAAATATTATTTTATTGAAAATAGTGATTTTGGAGTGATATTTTGGCAGAAATTAGGCGATTCTTGTGACGTCATTTGTGCAATTAATTTATTCTATGTAAAAAGAGACCAACAGAACCTGAAAAATGGTGATTATCTATGAAAAATGTATCCTTAGAGTGCTTTTCGTTGAAAAAGCTCGAAAAAACCTGAAAAAATTGCTAATTAGTCCAAAATGGCGGCCAAAATGGCGTCATTATCAAAGAATGCTGACATCATCAAATTCCAGAAATTCCGGCATCAAATTGAAGCCCTAGGTTCGCTGATTCATTTGTTGTATAACACTTCATAATTCAATCAAATAATTCCATTGAAATCATTGAAAACAATGATTTTGCTGCTACCTCCTTCCAAATATGGGCATGTCACGTGACCTGTGAGCCCTATTGTTCAAATATTTTCCCACCAAAATGTGGCTAATAGATAATTAGTAAAAGTCAGGGAGGCTGGGGGACATAGCAAATGTCGTTTAAAAACGCGGCAAATAAAACCTTGAGGGGGGTGGAATCCACCCCCTCCATGCGGATTAGGGTTGATATTTGTCTTAAGCGCAATTTCCTCCATTACCTCGAAAAGATGGGCTCGTTTAGGAGGCTAAGTAGTTACCTCTGAAGTAAACAGTCACGAAACTATGCAATGTGATATCTAGCTTTAACTATTGCCCATTGGCAAAGGTGCAATCTGTAATAATGATGCCAATGCAATGGTAAGATAAGCCGTACTCATAAGCATGCTCATACCTATATTTAGCAAACCTCAAAACGTATAATCATTTCGATCATTATCATTATGTCCACAGCTCCAACAGCAGCCCCAGCCTCCTTTATGACATATGAGATAACTGATGCAAAGATAGCTCTGAAATGGAAGGAGATATCAACAGAGTACAGAAATGGCATCATAACAGGTTATAGCATTATGTTTAAGAAGACAACTGCAAAACTTTGGCAAGAAATCAAAGTTCCGGCTGGTAAAACTACATGGACCACAGATGCTCTTATTCTCAGTACCAGCTACGAACTAATGATTGCAGGCAAGACTGCTGGTGGAATTGGATACTATAGTGATGTCATTGTTGTCAAAACTGATGGTAAGTATCATGTTAATCTTGGCAATATTTCCAGGCATCCGGAGCAATCTTGAAAGAATCATAACTTCTGTATTGTTGTTACTAAATTGCAATTCAACTGCAACGAGTTATTGCGTTTCTCGGAAAATCGAGGCCTTAAGAGAAAGAGCTGTGGAAAAGTTTTCTTTGGGGCATCAATTAAGTATGTGCGGAAATTTTTCTATTTTTGAACCTCCATTCCCCTTGTATATTTTGTGAATGGGGGAAATTTGCAATGTTGTATAGAGAGCATGCCTTTCTGCTTGAAAACTCTTTATGCTCACAAAAATAACAACCTAATCTACACAAAATCTACATACAACTATACAACGCTACTACAGAGAGCATGGAATTTCATAACAATCCGGGAGCCATTTCAATCTAACTCAAAGTCTGTGCCAATAGGCTGGGCCTCAACAATTTAACGAAAAGAAAAACTGGGAAAAGAAAAAGCTGTTGTACTTGTTTTAAGAGCTTATCAAATAATTTTGGAACCCTTTCAAACAAAACTAAATTATCTCTACACGTTCGGCATTAAAGAAATATGAAACTCATTAGAAATGTTTGGCCCCATTTATTAAGTCTATTTTGTGTACCTCCTGGGATTGCAGCTTTTGAAAAACTGAATACAATGCAATAAAATAAAATCAAATCAAATCAAGTCAAATCAAATCAAATCAAATCAAATCAAATCAAATCAAATCAAATCAAATCAAATCAAATCAAATCAAATCAAATCAAATCAAATCAAATCAAATCAAATCAAATCAAATCAAATCAAATCAAATCAAATCAAATCAAATCAAATCAAATCAAATCAAATCAAATCAAATCAAATCAAATCAAATCAAATCAAATCAAATCAAATCAAATCAAATCAAATCAAATCAAATCAAATCAAATCAAATCAAATCAAATCAAATCAAATCAAATCAAATCAAATCAAATCAAATCAAATCAAATCAAATCAAATCAAATCAAATCAAATCAAATCAAATCAAATCAAATCAAATCAAATCAAATCAAATCAAATCAAATCAAATCAAATCAAATCAAATCAAATCAAATCAAATCAAATCAAATCAAATCAAATCAAATCAAATCAAATCAAATCAAATCAAATCAAATCAAATCAAATCAAATCAAATCAAATCAAATCAAATCAAATCAAATCAAATCAAATCAAATCAAATCAAATCAAATCAAATCAAATCAAATCAAATCAAATCAAATCAAATCAAATCAAATCAAATCAAATCAAATCAAATCAAATCAAATCAAATCAAATCAAATCAAATCAAATCAAATCAAATCAAATCAAATCAAATCAAATCAAATCAAATCAAATCAAATCAAATCAAATCAAATCAAATCAAATCAAATCAAATCAAATCAAATCAAATCAAATCAAATCAAATCAAATCAAATCAAATCAAATCAAATCAAATCAAATCAAATCAAATCAAATCAAATCAAATCAAATCAAATCAAATCAAATCAAATCAAATCAAATCAAATCAAATCAAATCAAATCAAATCAAATCAAATCAAATCAAATCAAATCAAATCAAATCAAATCAAATCAAATCAAATCAAATCAAATCAAATCATAATCATTATTTACAGTTGGTGTGACAATAGTTGTAGGAAAACTAATACCAACTATTTACAATATAATTTACAAAGATGTCTAAGAATTAATATTTACAAGCTACATAACATAATTGACAGGCTACTTACAAATTTTACAATTACACTGTTTACCCGTCCAGGTTTTGATCTTTCTTTTAAAGCTTGCATCTGATGGTAGCTCCTTTATCTCATCGTTTAGATTATTCCACAATAAGCTTCCTCGGAATGAGAGCTACTCCATGCCAAATTTTCAAGCAAGATCAAGATCTAACAAGCTCTTACTCAATGGGAAATTGCCTGATAGAAATTTGATTTTACTTTTAAAATTCGAAGGCCTATGAAGTAGAACTCTTTTGGAGAAAGTACGCCTTTTGATAAGAAAGAATTTGCATTTTTGTAGAGAGAGCACCCTTTTTTGCTTGTTTCTTCCCTACAAGTGCATACTTACCTTGTGGATGTCCCCAACCGTTTTAATTGGCTCCTGAAAACAATGGGCTCGTATTGTTGCATACGAATGGCATCATTTTAGACCTCAGAAAAAAGTGGCAACAAAGTGTACAACAATAGGCTTCCATTCTTTTAGGAGCCACTTAGGAAGATACATTTTATAACGTTTGTTTTTTAGTTAGTCGGATCAGCGAGATAATGCCAACGGCCTACTTTACTCGCACCTGGAAAAACGCCTCTTTGAACGTGTAATCTACTCTATTCTTTTTCTGCAGCTGGTCGGTTAATTGAGGTAATGCCAACAGCCTACTTTACGAGCCTGGATTTCACTGACAAAGTCCTCACCAAGCATATATCGAAGACCATACAAGTAACTACAATAGAGCAATGCTTCAGGGCCTGCCTCGATTGCATGAAGCCAAATTCAGGATGTAGCTGCTCATCATTCAATATAAGACGTCCCTCTTCACCTTCAACCTCATTCGCGTGTGAAATAAATGCTTCAGACCACGATGCTTGTCCTTTTGACTTTGTCAAAGAATCAGGATATCAGTACTATCAGATCCTTTGACACAAAGGGAGCAGCAAAGTCAGAAAATGTTCTGATTGCATCGACTACTTTTGCTTGAAACCCAAATGCAAAGTGATTAATGGTTGCAGAGAAAGGGGATTTCATGTCCTGTTAGTCACGTCATAAACAAAGCAACGCAACGCAAGTCGCAAAAGTTCCTTGGAATTGGAAACGCGGCATAGGAGTCAAATGTCGTCCATGGCCGAATGGCTCGTGGCCCATACCTCAAAACCCTCATTTTCACGGACCGGTGAAATGGCGAATAAGCGAAGAGGGCAAAATAAATCCGTGAAGATGTTTCTAAGTTTTACCTATGCCTTTACAAAACGCAACCAGGACAAAAAAAAAACTGCTCGAAATTTCCCAAATTTTATTGAAGAAATCTATGGAAACATTTGAATCCTATGCTTGGATGCCCAGGTAGCTAGCTTAATTTCTGTGAATTCCCAAAATGGTTCTGGTTCATTTCAATGACTTGACTGATCGGGCATAGTTGGGCATAGAATTCCATTTACCTGCAATCGCTAATCGCTTTGTACTTTGACGTCAATCAAAAGTAGCGGATCCTATTGTAGCATTGCCTGTCCTTGTTGAGCAGAGCAAGAAGCACATCACTATTTAATTAACATAAGGGCCTTTAGGATGTTAAAAGATGAGTACAATTGAGAATATTGGGAACATGTAAGATTTGCACATTAACGCTTTACTTTTTGAAAATATTTTAAAAATATTTTTGACTAATGAAGTATTGCAAGACGTTCACTGGTATTGTAAAAAGCAAGGCGCAAAGGCGCCAAAACACTTCTTAAGAGTATTGTTGTAATAGCCCTGCCCGGCGCATCAAAGCTATAACATTTAAATAAAAAGAACACAAACTTCGGAGAATCTTCACTCGTTATTTCATCATAATTTACACACATATATCGTGCTCGCAGTTCTTAACGTTCTCTTGTCTTCTCTCCTGAATCGTCTGATCCTTTCATTCAAATCGGGGGGGCCCCTCC
>REGL01000306.1:11802-24382 GCA_004194395.1 Aurelia aurita complex sp. Pacific
AATGGTTCAAAAGGTAAATGATTTAGAATATTGAGTTACTCTCCTCCGCCGGTTTCTAGTTCCTGAGTCCAAGGCTCTTGGTTTCGTAGTTCTGTAGTCCGTGGTTCCGTGGTCCGTAATATTGAGTTCTGCATTGTCAGAAATAAACCTTTGTCGTCCATTGACGTAGTTAGGTAGCTAAGTAGGTAGGAAGAACTCATTATCTTTTGTTGGGGAACTTGTTGCTTGTTGGATAAATGCTCACAAGCCGCGAGCCAGCGAAACGCAGCCGTGAGCTGGCCCGTCTATCTACAAAGCCTGATGGCAGACAGACAGCAGGCAGACAGGCTAATTTCGCTCGCTGATTGAAGCAGAATAGTAAGGCTGCCTTCGGCAGTAATTAGCAACTTCTGAAAGCATAGCAGCATAGGACTGAAGTGAATTGAACAGACGGAATGGACAGAAATTATTGTTTCACAGAATAAGAACTGATAACCTAGCAGTATTAAATTGTTAAAATTGAAATAGTGTTTCCCAGTTTACAAATGAATTTAGCATTCCTTCTGTTTTATGCCAGGAGAAGTCAAAGTCTTGAACTAGCAATAGTAGCCATTCTGATCCACTGTCGGGACAGTTTTCAAGTAATAAGTCACGGTCCGATTGCCTCCCGAGAACAGCATTGGTCAAATCTTAAAAAATACCGGTGTAAAAGTTTGCAACCTATTTCCTAGAATCAAATGGCTAGAACGAAACTTTGGCTACTTCGCTATGATTCTACCGTAAACTTTTAGAAATCTTCAATAGTTTTCAAGATCGCAGCGTATTTCATACAACTCATTTGAGGATGTACTGTACCGTCATCAAATTTCTAAATCACAAGCCAGAACAGTGATAGACTTCTACTTTATATCCTATTCTTTTGGGGAGACGAGATACGGTTTGTCGGAGGAAACGTATGTGCCTCCCCGTGCAGGAGGTTAAATCTCATGCGCAGTAGTGTTTTGAGTTCGAGCTCTGCTGGGCACATGAGCATTAACCTGCTGCACGGGGGGACACGTACGTTTCCTCGGACAAACCGTATCTCGACTCCCCAACAATATGGTAGGCATTCATAAACAATGGCTTTCCTAGAGAATATTCTACTCTTTTCTCAAAAGTTTAGAGATTAAGATGATTTTAATTTTTTCAAAATTAAATTTGTTTTTCACATAGGAAGAAAAATCCTCTAGTTCTGAAAATATTGAAGATTTCAGCGAAGTACAGACAGAGCGTCCCAGAAAATTGTGCCCCGTTTGCCTGCAGATTGCGACAAAACAGCAAACGATTCTCGCCAACATATTGCATGATGGTGCTTTTCAGATATTCAATTAAAGTTTGCTACCATCCCCGTAAAAATCCGTTGATAAATGATGGAGCTATGATTTTTAGGAAACCAAATTTTCGGGATGACTGAAACCAGGGGTCAGCCATTTTGCCTTAATATTTTGCAGCGATCAAAATAGCTTCATGGATGAAATGAAACAGCAGCCTCCAATTTCATAGCTCTCGTAAGAACTCCGACCATCATCAGAGAGTTCAACCATTTCTTACCTCACAGAAACTATTTCTTACAGCACATGAAGCTATTTATCACTGAAAACTGTACCGTTGTACTGGGTGTCCCAAAAAAATTGTGCCCCGTTTGCCTGAAGATTGCGACAAAACAGCAAAAGATTTTCGACAAACTTTCATTTGATGTTGCTCTTCAGATGTTCAAATAAAGTTTGCTGCCATCCCCGTAAAAATCCGTTGAAAAATGATGGAGCTATGACCTTCAGAAGACCAAATTTGCCTGATGACTGAAACCAGTGGTCGGCCATTTTGTCTCAAGATTTATAGAACCTATGATAGTTCCTTGGCTAATGAAGCAATGGCCTTCCAAACAGGGATTGTTTTTCTTGACTCATCCGGTATAATTTACACCTATATTTCTAAAGATCTAGAACCTATGCTAGTTACTTGGCCTAATGTTTTTGCTGTAACATTTCTTCAATTTTTCAAGGGATTGCAAATTATAAAATGCTGTCAAAACAAAAAGAAAGAAAATGATATAATGATACTCACTGTAACGATATTGACTGCTTTATCAGAATGAAAGTCCAGTTGAATTTCGCTTTCTTCGGTGAGCTCGATAAACCGCCGTAGGGACGATGGTACTACACTTCGATGATCAGCCTTCAAAAATGATTTCGGTGTGTGAGCTGGTTTCTTTGGCCTCCTCAGTACAGGTTCTTGGGCTCGTTCACTTGGTGTATACGGCTTACACTTGCTACTTCGTCTTTTTATTGAGATGACAACTCCCATGTGGAACTAAATTTGACTGCTTTACTCCAGAATAATTTCAGACTATCAAATAACGTATCTTTCAATCAGAAAGAGAGAGTTATACAGCTAATAATAACTGTATTCCTTCAGATGTTTGTTGAATATTTTTTTATCTTTCGATTGCGCTTCTTTCTTTAATAACAACTCTCTCTTTCTTCAGATGGCAAAGAAGGGCATCAGGAGATATCTTTCATTCTGAAATGGGAACTTTTATAGCTTCAGACACTTTTTGAACATGGATTTTTCTTGCAACTTTGCCTCTATTTTCTGAACTGTCAATTGTCTCTCTTCAGATAGCGGGGCATCAAATGGTCTATATTTCACTCTCAATAACAAATTTTAGAGCCTCAGATTTGTGTTGAATGTGGCCTCTTCATGCAACTTCGCCTCTTTTCTAAGATGACAACAGTCTTTTCTCAGATGACCAGAGGGGCATTAAATGATGTAATCTTTTACTCTGAAATAGCAAGTTTTAGAGCTTCAGCCATGAATATTTCTTTTTCTCGCAGCCCTGCCTCCTTTCTTGATAGATTTCTTCAAAGGCCAACAATTATCCAATGGCAGGCAGGCAGCTCAACTATCAAATAATCGAACAATGGATTTTTAAATCTGAAAAAAGAAAATTAAATAGAAAAAGCCTCGGATATTTGAATATTTTAGATAATTTAGAATCTTATTTGCAGAGAGTCCTCGATCATAGAAGTCCCTCGATGCTTCCTATCAGTACCCTTGGAGATTTTTCAGTTTTTACCACATGCATTAAATGAAAAGTTAGAGAAAAATCTCAGACAATAATCAGATTACAAAATAGTGAAATCTAATAAAAAGTGTCGTGACTACAACGCACAAAACATTGGTGCTCGCATGTGGAATAACCTTCCTCCTTCCTTAAAGTCAATCTCAAAACAAAACACTTCAGTAAAAAAACTTAAAGTGCCACTGAAGTGTATTAGCTTTTCGTACAAAGAAACTTGATAATTGGTACTTTAGGGTTTAAAATATGATGCTTATAGAAACATTATACAGGAATTAATTACACCATTCGATTCAGCAGCTCTTGCTTATTCGTAATCATTACAAAATAGATATATATATATAAATAAAACAAAAACAAAGCAAGCCGCAAAAACAAAGCAAAATCGCAAAAATATACAAAATATATATATATATATATATATAAACAAAAACAAAGCAAACCGCAAAAATTGCCCTGAAAATTTGGTTGCTAGCGCGCTCGTTGTGCATATCAGAAATGATTTTCAAGAGCAAATATTAGCACATATCGAAAGAAGAAGGATATGTCTAAACTTCTGCCTCGGGCATTTTATTTTCTTCGTACAGAAGCTGAGCAGTAAGTGTTTTAATTACACCTAAAAAGTACGAGAATTGAATCCCCTCCCAATTGGCTTCTGCACAAAATAAATAAATTGCCCGAGGCAGAAGTTTAGATATATCCTTCTTCTTTCGATATGTGCTAATATTTGCTCTTGAAAATCATTTCTGGAATGCACAACGAGCGCGCTAGCAACCAAATTTTCAGGGCAATTTTTGCGGTTTGCTTTGTTTTTGTTTATGTCTTAACCAATCGAGCATGGAATTCCCTTTGTCTGCATCATAAATTGCTTTGTATCTAGGTGTCAATGAAAAGTAGCGAGTTCTATTGTAACATTATCTGTCCTTGTTCTTCAATGTCACTTTAAAGAAAACATCATCTCCGCATACCAAAATCAACTGTAAAAAAATTACATGATGAAGACATAAAAACCAACATTGTATTAGGGTGTTGTACTCTGCGGATAAAATTGAATTGAATTGAATTAAGAGAAAAAATTCGTCTCTAACAGCTCTGACGTTTCGTTTTATGTCTATAGCCAAGTCTATAGTTGAAAAGCGAAATTTCGGTATCAAAAAAGTTAGTGTTGGCCCACGATTTCCGACATCTCCGACCCTTCGACTTGTCAGTCTTACCGCGTTTGTGCTGAATATAGTTTTATCTCATAAGGCTACCTCTTTTTCTTATTTCCATGTTGAACAACCGTTTGACTGCTGATCTCCGCAAACCTGCGTTCTTCCCACAGAAGTAACTCGAGAATTGAACGAGAAATTTCACTCTAAACTGCAGAGACTTTTGAGCTCTCCAAACCTCAGTTATTTCTCCTTTCAAGAACCGACATTGCAGACCTTCATTGGCGTTAGAGACTTGTCTGTTTGCTTAGGCCATGGACGTAGTCATTTAATCTTGCTTTAATCTATTTGACTTTCTCATTTCCCGAAGCACGACCAATGTTTGCACGGCGCACTCTTTGCCTAATTTACGTAGGTTTTTTCATTGTTCGGCTAATCTATGTGTTTTCAAAGCTTTTCGCGGTAAAATCAGTGCGAATAAGGGAAAGTCGCATATGTATTTTGACTCTTAATTTGAGCAGAGCCAGCGTTATGATATTTCAAGGCAGCTTTTAGAATCTGAACAGATGGTAGAGTCATAAAAACCTGATTATACATTCAAAGCTTGTATGTTTTGCAGATTGCATTCCAAAAATACACATTACTAGCTCCAATCAGCGTAAATCTATGGTTATAAGTAGCAACCAAGATCTCTTACGCTTGGCTCCTACTGCGCGATAAATATTGATCGCATGCAAGGAGAATTCGTCACAAGTTCTCACTTTCGAACGTTCATAGCACCATGAGTACTCGATAGCTTTTAATAAGTCAAATGAATACACTCATTTTTCTTTATAAGAAACTAAGGTCCGGGGCTGGTAGGCAGTTTCTTAATTTTTTGGGCCCTTTTGCTACTGAAAGTTTTTTACTTGTTTCTTATATTCTAAATGTCGGAAGTGTAGAGTTAATTTCGTTTTGTCTAAAGGGCTCCCAAATTACTTCAGAAAGATCTCAAAACAAGTAAATAACATGATTCGCACTCAAAATAATGTCTAAACAGTTGCTTTAACTGTACAATGTCAACATATTTTTGAGTGCAATGAGAAAATCAAAAGTGTAAATTACAGAAGTTTCTTAGCTTTTTCAATTCAGGTAGGGTTGTTTCTTAGCTTTCGAAAAATTGAGCCTACCGTTTCTTATAAGCGGTTTCTCATAAAAAATGAGTGTAGTAGTTGAAGCCGAAAAACCAAATTATCATTGGAATTCTGCTCGCATCTTTATGAGCACCAAAGAAAAAGATAGATTTGATTTTTCGAAAATCCCTTGGTTCCGAGCCAGTTCCGAGATGCCTGAAAATGGGCCTGAACACTTGATCAAATTGTAAGGAATCTCTCCAAAGCTATCTGAAATCTATTTCCACTGAAGATTTTCAATCCCATAGCAATAAATATACAGACGATATCTCTCATCCGCGTAAAATTGTACCTTCTCATTGTTGTGTATGAGGAGTTTCTGTATGATTTGATCAAGTGTTTTGGCCTTTTTCAGGAAGTGAAATTATGGCTTTCAGCGCCAAGCGCTGGGATCGCTGAAGCAGTGGCGTAACCCACGATGGTTGGGGTTAGAGCAACTCCAAAGGGCTCTTTCATTTAACCCTATTTTAACCAGGTAAAAGAAAAGTGATTTTCTACCGGGGGGGGGGGCGTTTTTGGCCCCCCCCTGTTTTTCTCCGCAAGTATAAGAGCTATGACAATGAAACTTGTACTGTGTCATAATTGAACAATGAAAAATCTAAAATAGCATCAATCAATCAATAGTCACGTGATTGGTTGCAAATAGCTGGATAAAATTGGCAAAAAACCATCCAAATACCTGCTTGATATCATTGATTTGTAGTTTCATATGGTTTCGTACGAATATTTGTGGTTTCTAATAAATTAACTAATTAAATAATGAAAATTTGATTCAACGCAAAATTGTTAGCTCAATAATTATGATTTAAAACTATTAATTTCGCATATTATTGGTGAAATCAAGTACCTTCATCGATATTCGAGGTAATTCCATCAGTTTTGCATGAAAAATTACTCATTCATTAGGAATATGACGTCATAACGATTGATGACGTCATAGAAATAATAAACTGCTGATGTCAGCAAATATGAATAAATTATATATCAAATGAAAGTACTCATCGAGGCGAATCGAATGGTATATATATTGTTGAGATTTAGTAACAAAGGAAGAAATCAGAGCCGTTTTAAAGAATTTCTTTGTGACCACTCTCCAATTATGGGCATGTGGTGGTCACGTGATCAAACAATAGGTATTGAAATTTCTATTTTCTGATTGCCAATTAAATTTTAGGAAAAGTCAAGGAGTTTCAGCATTGTAGGTGGCATCGTTTGGGAGCAATTAAAAAAAATCCGATAGGGGGGGCGAAAAACGCCCCCCCCCTGTTAAAATAGGGTTAATATCTTTCATAACATCAACCTCGTCTCCAGTGCCTTTGTCATATTGGGACGGAGACGTCCTTGTCGTCCTTTTTGTCTACGTCCCAATATGACAAAAGGCCCTGGGGACGAGGTTGCTATAACATACCAAAATGTATTTGGAGAAACTGATTTTGACTTCTAATGAATTGAACGCCGTTGTGAAATGAATCGAACGCAAGGCAAGTTTAATATGTAAAGGAATGCTGCAAATTGCAAACTTGTCAAAAGATCTTTTGTTATCTTCAAGGGAACATGAACGTTTCAGAAGATGACTTAAAAAAGATCCATTTCTGTACGATACTTATTACTTGAGCTCAGTTTTCAAATATTTCGTTGAGAAGGATATCGTCGATCATAATCCTTTTTTTTTTCTCTATTCGATGACGAATGTTGTACGAAATGTGCGTTTTCTGACAATCTAAAGAGCATGGTTAAACAAAATGGACCCAAAATTCGGCTCGCTACGCTCGCACTCATTTCAGCCACCCTCTCCAATATGTTTCTTATGTTTCTTGAACATTTGGCACACTTTTGTTCATATGTGTGCCGTCTCAGGGTGCCCCTTTATAGCTAAATTACTAAGGGCCCCGAGTTGCTCCATTACGCCATTCGACTCTCAAGTAGCGGGGCTCGGACAGGGCTCGGACTTGGCTCGAGCCCTGACCACCTGAATGATATTGCACAACTGCATTTTTCATCACAACGCCTTAAAAGTGCACTTTTAAAGTTAGTTGACGGAGATAAATAGCTAGCTCGAGAGCTGCATATACTGTAAGTCTAAAATTAGCCTGTGGCAGGGACCGCGCAGCCATTGGGCTAGGGGGGGCTAAAGCCCCCCCACTTTTTTCAAAGATAGGTCTAAAAACTTTCACAAATATGGAATTTTCAATATTTTCATACACGCAACTGCTGCATTTTCTGAGAGACCTTCTCAATGGCTAGATGTCTCAAACCCTGACTTCAATCAAATATGAAGCAAGCAAATTTCAACAATCTAGCGATATCGAACTTTCATAAACAAGGAGCAAACACGATGTCCCTCTTAGAAATTGTTAACGATTTCGTTAAGAATTATAATCCTAGAATTATAAAGGCATCCAATTTTGGCACGTTTGCTCTGACAGATCTTCAGTAGTAATAGTTTTATGAGAAGAAATGCTTTGCTGTTAATTTTGTTGGTTGTAACGATATGTCTCTTTTCATGTTAATTGAAACCTTTTTTGAACCAAACTATATACAGGCCTATACAGTATAAATATGGACGAATTAAGACTCCCATGACGGACGATATAAGACACTATTTGGACGTATTAAGAGGGAAGTATTTTATTGAAAAGGGCGTTTTCCGACGTTTTAAAGGGCGTGGTCTCAAAAATTTTCCGGGGGCAAGCCCCCGGACCCCCATTTTTGCTCGCTTCGCTCGCCATTCAGCCCCCCCACTTTGAAACCGCTGCGCGGTCCCTGGCCTGTGGACATTGTTTAGCTAGAGGAACAGTAGCATACGGAGGCGTTTTCTTCGTCCTATTTATAGATAACATCTACAGTTTGGTCAACTAACTATAAACTTATCATTTGTTTCTTTTATCATCGCCTTTGCCTCGTCACCCACACGTTTCCCACACAATTTCATATATTCGCGTAAAACTTCAAGAAAGAAATTCCCTTCAAGAGGTATTGCTTTGATGATTAGACGAAGCAATAGAAAATTGATAATTCATGCAACCTGGATGAGTTAGCCACCAAGCTTTCAGAGCATATGTTACAAATCCTTAAAAAGGTCGACGTAAATCTCTGCGCCCTATTTCTTTGAACAGAATGATTTGAAAGCAAAGTTTGCTTTGCTATTACTTTACCGTTGAATCGTTGAACCTTTCAGAATTCTACAATATTTTTTAAATTACAGCATACTAGCATACTTCATATTATTTCAATTCATCTGTTTATCTCTGTTGTTATATGAGATATTGCAACCTAATTAAGCACAAAGGCAGTTCATTGTATAAACAATGGAAATTTGAAAGCATAAATTTCCCCAGTGAATACTAGCAACTACACTACTTGTTTCATATTTTACCAATACCAACATCAACCGTGTACATCATACATCATCTGACAGCCAGTTTCCTGCTGATTTCAAATCTGCAGACAGCAAGTTAATACTGCGTGTGCTTTCAAGGTTAAATTTTGTCAAGGATTCATAGGGTTAAATATATTTCCAAATTTATGCAATTCATCGAACATTGGATAACATATTTTGATTCAGAATGAAATGGGATTTCATTCAGATGATAGATTGATCTTTATGCGGGTTTCAAACAAAAATATTACCAAAATTCCCAGAGGAAAAACCTCCATTTCTTTTTTCCTCGAAATTCAAATTTCTCTCAATTCCTAACTCCTACCCCCGGGGGGGGGGGGGTACTTCATTGTGAACATGATTCGACCTGAGTCCGGACTTTGAGAAAAAGACCCATTCGTATGACAGAATATTCAAAAATTCCGAGACCATTTGCATGAATATAGAAAATGTTTGACCCGTTGTGTATGAATTTGTCGGTTTGAAACAAAGGAAAATTTCAGTTGTTTGGTCTACCCATCTACCAGAATTGTGGTTCAAAACAGACCAATATGTAGAAGATAAAAAACCCACCTATATGAGCGGCACATCCGGTAGCACTTGAGAATGAAGTACCCCCCCCCCCCCCCCGGCTCCTACCTTTGAGATCTTTCGATTAATGCATGTTTGTGACAATGCTCGATGAGAAATACAAACTTTGCAACCAAAACATGTCTTGTCCATTTAGTTTTTGGGAATGCCATAGTACATATTGCGACAGACTGGGTAAGTAGAAAATAAACTCGCATCTTTTGAAAAGGTCATCGACATTTGATTAACCCTGCATCTCACCTGGAAATTTTGAAGCGATCAAATGAAACATCTGTGATGGCAAATTAAAGGGGATAAATTTTGGCAGCTTCGCATAAATTCAAGCAACTAGTGAAGAAGCCCGTTTACACGATCACATTCTGTCATCACATGAAAAATGTGAAGTAAATTTTATGTGAATATGATCGGGGCTAATGCAGTATCGCACACCACACCTTATAGGGTTTTGGTAGGGTTTTGGTAGGGTTATTTGGTAGGGTTTTGGTAGGGTTTTGGTAGGGTTTTGGTACGGTTTTGGTACGGTTTAGTTGGGATCAGTATAGGCACAGTGTGCGGAGCTGCATTAGCCCCATTTACCTTGTAAACCGGGCCTTCGGGCACTAAAAACGCATATCTTTTAAAAGAAAACTTACCAAGCCTTTACTCATTCTTGAACATGAACACACAACAGCTACACATAAAAAGACTAGTTTCAACTTGAATTCACTGGACTTGAAAATGCTGCATGGAATTTCACAAGTAATTGACTCCCTCCTTGTATTTGATTGCAATTACGCCTGAGTATTGCAATAAAGCTGTTTGTTAGGTCATAAAAAAAATTCATTAGCATCGCTCACTATGATAATATCAGCGCAATAATATCAGGTCTTTCATCAACTGCGATCTGCAGGCATCTGGCCTAGCTTGATCCTTTCGAATTTAGACACACAACAATACGCATTATCTAGCATTTAGCAACAAGAATGCTTATCAATGTTCCTATTTTTTGTATCTCACAGCTGGGTAGGCCTCGAATTTGATTCTAATTTGTTTAGGCTATGTTTGAATCAGCCAACGCAAATTTCGATAAACCAATCTTTGAATGAAGGATAAGGATGCTGAGTATACCAAACATGTATTTTCAATCACTTTACAAACAAAAGCGAAATTTCAATAACACCCATCATATACGAGATACCAATGCTTTGCGGGCGAAATGTTTGTTTACATCTTGATGGTAACAAACAAAAGTGAACGAAGAGAACAATACAGGGATCAAAAGACAAGACAAAGCCAGAGCAAAATCCATCTCGCTCTTGATCAATGTCCTCCCCTTTTTCCTCCTTTCCCCTCCCGTATTTATTGATCAAGAGCGAGACTTGGAGCAAGTCCAAATCCATGTCGAAGAGAAGCGTCCGAAAATGATCTTGTCTTAGCTAGACAGGCAAGACAGTTCCAAAGTTATCGGGCATTCGCCTTTTCCTAAAATTATCAATGCGCTACTTCATAACGAGGTCTGGGCCGAGCTTAATTCGCGCCAAAACCATGCATCGCAAAAAATGGCCTAGAAAATGTAACGAAGGATCGGCAAGTGCTTCCTTGCACACTACCTAGTGAGGTCCGGGCAGAGATAAATTCCTGCCAAAGCCCAATTCGTAAAGCCTAGAGAAAATGGCCTACAGAAGAGATTGAAACTCTGGCAAGAAAGTGGTAAGAATCACATGTCTTGATTTGGAACTTTTCACGATGTTTGATATTCTGGAGCTTCTAAACGTGTTTGACTACATTTTTAGATTACATTGCTAATTAAAAGCATCTTGTACAAGAAAGTACTAAATAATTGCACAAGGCCTTAATAATTTCAAGATAAGATGACAGTTCTAGTGTGAAGGATTGTTCGTGTTGTAAAATTCTAAGTACACGTATTTTTTATATAAGAAATTAAGGATTCGAGCATGTACTGAAAATTTCTTTAAATTACCAGATTTTGAGTACTCAGAGTTTCCAAGCTTACCTATACCCCCGTCAACACTTCAAAACAGAGCTTTTGAGGGCTTTCTAATGACTAGACATTACACCCCTGTTTTTTTTTTCATAAGAAACTAAGGTCCGGGGCTGGTATCTTTGCGTAATTTTGCTACCAAAAGTATCTTACGTTTTTCTTGTATTTTTAATGCCGGAAGTGTAAAGGTCATTTAATTTTGTCAAGAGGGCTCCCAAATTACTTAGTAAGATCTCAAAACAAGTAAATAATTTCGCACTCAAAATAATGTCCAAACAGTTGCTATAACGGTACAGTGTCAAAACATTTTTGAGGGCGATAGGAAATGAAAACTGCAAATTACAAGTTTCTTTAGGGTTGTTTCTTAGCTTTCAAAAATTGAGCCTACCGTTTCTCATAAGCAGTTTCTCATAAAAGATACGTGTACTTAAGTACTTTCCTAGTAATATGTGATAAGGAATCTAGTGAAAATAAATTTTAAGTTCAATACTGAAAGTTTCTTCAAATTATCAGATTTTGATATCACAAAATCACGCAGACGTTTGCCGTTTTTTCGAAAATGAAAGCATCATTTTTAAGATAAATCTTTGTGCTATATGGAAGAAAACATCAAACATTCATATCTTTTGCGATTGCTTGGATAGAAGTGGCTTAAGGTAGCTTGCAACCAAATAAAACAGAATTTTGAGCAAATTTTCGAAAATTTTGAGTTGGTCTTTTCTAACGTAAAATTCATCTTAGAATCGGATTCTAAAATTTTAAGTTCATCCCATTGCTTGTTTGGCCGCTTTTTGGAATTTTTTAAGTACCACTCCCATACTTGGTGCTTAGCAACCGCATAACAACCATAAAATATCAAAAGTTGGCACCCAAAAAGCACCCCTCTTTCCTCCAGAGAAACATTTTCTTGTTTGCATCCCTGTGTTTGATCTCCAGCCTTGTTGGCTCCATGTGTTACATACGGGATCTTTCTCTACATGACAGTGGAAGAAAGGTTGAAATTTTAACCTGGCCTGATGCCTGAAGATCTTGCCTTCTGAAAGCTTTGTGAAATGGGTTCAAAAAGAATTAAAGGTGCAGAAAGATACATAAACTCCATGGCAATCAAGCTGTTGATAATTTGGAAAAGAAACCATTGCACAAGGACGCTTCAAGTGAGCCAGTTGAAGTCAGTTGGGTTTGTTTATCTTCGAAATTTAGGCCTTTATT
>REGL01000306.1:25679-42309 GCA_004194395.1 Aurelia aurita complex sp. Pacific
TTTTGCGAAACGGCATCTCGCTGTGCACTAGAGCGGAAAGCAGAGTTACCTTAATTGAAGCCACCAAACAAGTTGCAGAAAACAATGGAGAACAGTAGACACGCGTCTGTGTTTACAGATTTGTTTACAGTTTGGCGACGGAGCCCCTTTAAAGGTTTCATAAAAATCTGCGTGTTAACTACCTGTTCCCTCGGGAACATTTCAAAATAAGATCTTGGTCTTGTCGAGCCTTTCTGATTTTTAGGCATCACTCAAGTACTTTCCAAGTAACATAATATAGGAAACAAGTGACGATAAAGTGAAATATGTTAAAGATTTCCTTTGTCAAAATAAATAATTTCTTGAGTTTTAGTTTCTTAACTTTTTGGCGATCTGAGAGCTGAATTTCTTATGAAGCAGAGGATTCTTATGAAAACAATACGTATACACTCATTTTTTTATAAGAAACTAAGGTCCTGGGCTGGCAGGCAGTTTCTTAAAAAAATTTTGGGCCATTTTTTTACCAAAAGTTTCTTGCATGTTTCTTATATTTTTACTACCGGAAGTTTAGAGTTAATTTTGCTTTGTCTAAAGCGCTCCCAAATTACTTAGTGAGATCTCAAAACAAGTAAATAACATAATTCGCACTCAAAATAATGCCCAAACAGTTTCTACTACTGTACGATTTCAAAACATATTTGAGTGCGATAGGAAATTTAAAACTGTAAATTACGAAAGTTTCTTGGCTTTTTCAGTTCAGGTAGGGTTGTTTCTTAACTTTCCAAAAATTGAGCCTACAGTTTCTTATAAGCGGCTTCTTAGAAAAAAATGAGTCTACCTGAACTGGTTATGTTTTAAGCAAAACAAAATGATACAAAAAGGAACTAAGTTTTCAGCTATTCAACTTGCAATTTCTGTAAAATTTCTGAAACATTACTGGTGAGTTATTAACTTATTTCTTTCCTTTCAGGTTTTAAGGTTAATTCGGTTTTGTCTTACAGGATTTAACAGTTTTTCTCTTGTTACAGGCTTATTTTGGTTATTGTTTCTTTTACAGGAGTTAATAGTCTTCTTTCTACTGATTTCGGTGTTTTTATTGCGTTTATGGGTTTAATATGATGAGTACGTTATTTAAGGCTATTTTTGAAACAAATTAGTTCGCAACAAAGTCCAGTCATCGCATGCAAATAGGAGCAAAACAGGAGAAATCAGAAATTTGCAGAATAGTCGGTATCATCATCAACATCGATTGTTATAAATATTCTAAATAAACTAAAGCACAGTATACGATACTCGTTCAGCATATAGTTAGAGTAAAATAATCACGGTTAAAATAAAAAGTTTTGATACCAACGGAAATTCTACAATATGTAATACATAAATATGATTGTTTAATAGAAACTAGAAAGATTTAGACACACGAAAAAGCACCTTCAAATGATAAATTAGTGTTATTGAAAGCAACCTTTTAAATAAATAAGACTGTCCTCAGTTCGACCACTATTAGCAAGATATTAGCTATAAGGTGCAGGATTTTCCATATGATATGGTCTTGTTGCCGAACAAACGGTCATATTTTACAAAGGATCATAGTGCATGGTTTCACCAGGTTAGCACCTTCCCAGTGGCGGACACCTGGGGGGGCGAGGGGGTGCAATGGCCCCCCAATGTTGGCTAGAACAAAGATCTTTTGTTCGAAAACAATAGAAACAAACAATGCTTTTTAACTGAAACAATGGCTTCGCCCCCCAATATTTGGCAAAGTGTCCGCCATTGCACCTTCCATTCGATATCAAACTGAATAACCTGAGCTAAATGACGTGGTTTATAACTAGGACAAAGAAATGCCTACACAGGCCATTGTTTCGTTGGCTTGCTTTGTTTGGCAACGTGCCACGATTATCAAATACAATAGGCCATATATAGGCCTGCAAGATTTCATCTTTTAAGGGCCCGATTACATGAGAGTTTTCAACCCCGGGGTTGAGTTTCAACCCACCTGCCTGAGTTGAAATAAATTTGCTATTACATGGGTATTTTCACTCCCGGGTATGAAAAAGCGAGCCGTAAAATTTCATCCCCGGGTATGAAAAAGCTCGCCATGCGCAATACAACTTGCATGCGTCAATAGCAATTCGACCCCGGGGTTGAAACAAGATTGCGATTACATGGACATTCACGTAATGAAAACAATGGGGATTAACGGCTCAAAAGTCTCACCTCGGCTAGCTCAAGGTGGGATGAGATTTCAGCCCCGGGTGTTATTTCATCCCCGGGGTTGAGATTTCACCATGTAATCGAAAATTGGAATCAATAAAGGAATCAATGGAGAGGTGGGATGAAATTTCAACTCGGCCAGGTGGGTTGAAATTCAACCCTGGGGTTGAAAACTCCATGTAATCAGGTCCTAACTCAGGTCCTTCATTGTAAATAGATTTTAAAATACACCTCTTACAAACGATGAAATATATCAGCTTTATGCATGCATACAATGATTCATATGTATAAATTTCCAACTGAAACAGATCTGTTAAAATTGAACGTATAGTTTGTTTCTGCATATATCTGACTTCAAAGTATTACTTCAACCAAAAAAATCTTCAGTACCTAAAAGGCCTTTGTGGATGTATCCTTTCTTACGTTTTTTTCCAGAAAGTCCATTAAAAGATAGAATGACTAGAAACGTGACATCAATTGTACCCTATAATGGGAACTTGTATTTTTGGAACTCTGAGAGTTTACAAGTTAATGCCAGTTTAGGATGATATTGCTTTTATAGCTTAGTGCACATGAATACCCCTGATTTGTTCATCAAAGGCTTCAAGTTCTAATTGTATATAAATGCAAAATTGTGAATAAGTTTCCAGCATATATTTACCAAAAATTTAAAAATGATATACTTTAAAGAAGACGGATGCAAAGAAACAGACAGATTTCTGGCACATTGAGGCCTTTCACACCTCTTCTGTTATCATCAAAGTGTGACTTTGCATTTGTGTGGCAGAACTCTGGTTTGTTTCTTTGCATCCACCTTCTTCATAAGTATATAATTTTAGTAATTACATTAAGGAAGCATAAATGTTTTACCAGATATAAATATAACAAGATGAAAGAAACAAATACATAACACTTACAAACCTATAATCTACTTTCCCCCTTCCACTAAATGATATGCATAAGTTATACAAGTCCCTTGTCTTTCCCCACTTCCAAAATCTAATCAGTTTCATCAAGGATAGTTGTCCTGACAATTGCTTCAGTGACAGAATATGGATCGCAATTGGATGATGGCCTTCGGTCTTCAAGGTAACCTTTTCCATCTTCGGCACATTGGCGCGGTATTCTAATACTTGCTCCCCTGTGTGCAACCCCAGATGAGAAGGTGTAAATGTCTGATGTTTCATGTCGGCCTGTCAGTCTTCTTTTGTTGTCATCTCCCTTATTTGGATCGTACATCTCAATGTGATAATCATGACGTTTTGAAAGCTTTTCCACAGCTTCGTACATATACTTGATACCACCCTCTTCACGCATTGCTTCAGTGCTACAAAGAAAGGATTGGAGTTGTTGAGGATACCGAGGACTGCCCCTGTTGTCTGAGCCTTTTGTTATGCTGGTAAAGTTCAAAGCAGATCAACAGCTGGGAAACCTATTACCATGCGCGAGAATCTCTTTGTCTCTTTGCTAATTCTTGTTTGGATTGTGGCTGGATTATCCGCCCACATCCTTTCCACAAAACATGCTTTGTGCGCATGATCACAGGTTTCCTTTTTGGGGGATGACCGTTGCTTTGAACTTTGACGATTCGTATCCCCAACAAGGAGACTGTGTTATGATAGCCTGCATGCAGCCTCAACTCCTCCTCAAAGGAAAAGTAGGAGTTGAGGCTGCACACAGGCTATGTTATGAAAGATGGCTTATGAATTTTTTCAAAGAAAATCTGTGGCTGTGTACAGTATGTTGACTTTCTCAAATAAAGAAAGAAAAAAGACATCCCCTGAAATAATACCCCCCCCCCCCAACAACCGCTCTGACACAGTTAAACAAGCTGTATCTAAGCTAAAAGCATATATTTCAACCAATGAGATTCATCCGATTTGCTGGATTCGTTTTGTTTAAGCTTATGGATTAGGTTGCAAATGTGAATGGGGTATGTGAAAAGTTTAGGATTCAAGGTAATAGGCAGAGGTAAATACATCTGTCTATAAATAGAATGAAGAACAGCTAAACACAGTCTCTGTAGCTCCTGCTTGTGCAAAATTGGACTAATTCGATAGATTTTGCATGACATGCTCAACCTTGTCCATGAACACACCTTTTACTTAACCCTGTCAATTACCTTTAAGTGACTGGATTCTTGTATTCTCAACAAGAATACAAAGTAAGAAATGCAAACAACCAAGAAATCTTCAAAAGACAAATAAAAAAATTACGATTCCATGCTCTAGCAGATTTTGCAACCAGTATATACCAAATATGGGATACATCACATAGATCAATATATTGTATTTCTCATCTTAGTTTACAAACACGTGATAGTATATATATACAGTCTTCATCTGTTGTTGTTATGTTAGTTGGTATCCATTGGCTGATTGTATTTATTCATAATTAAGCTAGAATACAGTATGTATCCAACATTAAATAAAGTATTGAAAAAAGCAGATCCTAATGTGATTAAATTGTTTTCTTACCTGTAGTTACAATGAGCACCAGCACCATTCCAATCTCCTGGCATTGGCTTAGGATCAAAGGTCACAAGGATGCCAAAATCTTCTGCAACACGCTCAAGCAAGAATCTTGCTACCCATAAGTGGTCACCCATCTCAATTCCTTCACAAGGTCCAACTTGAAATTCCCACTGAAATCAGGAGAAGCAGTTCAGTTATACTCTGCTGACGCTGACACTTCATTCAGTAATGAGACTCGGAAGATCATTGCTCCCATTTAAATGCCTTTAATAAGCAGCATGTCCCCTTGAAACTTGGACTTAGCATGCCCCCTTCAAATTGGATTTGATTTCCCAGCTTTAAAATATTCCCTAAAGGTGTGCATGCTGGCTCCCTACTTCCCATATTTTATGTTGCCTTGCTCCCAGCCCTTTTCAGTTCATGCCGACTGGTTCCCTAAAACCTACTGCAGCTTTTGTAGAAATCTGATACATTAATAGCAATACAAGTTGCAGCATACTGTATTATGTTAGTAATATTCATACCTGGGCAGGCATTACTTCTGCGTTTTCTCCAGCAATTTTGATACCAGTATAAAGACATGCTCTGTAATGGGCTTCAACAACTTCCCTTCCAAAGACTCTGCCAGTCCCAACTGCACAATAGTAAGGTCCCTGTGGTGCTGGGTATCCACCTTTGGGCCAACCAAGAGGATGCCCATCTTGATCAAGCAATGTGTATTCCTGTTCAATGCCAAACCATGGATGATTTTCCTAAGATGTATAAGTTGGATAATTCAATCCCTTGCTCTATTTCCACCAGTACACAAGAAAATGTAATTTCATTTAAAAGTAAAACATTGGTGTGACAATTTTTAGCAGAAATTTTTGCAGAAAATGTATCTGTCATGACCTAAAACTGGCCAAAAATTTGTCACACCAACCTTTTTGAAAAGTGTCTTTTGTGGGTATAATTTCTGGTTTCTAAAACACAACCTGCATTGCAATTAAGAAATTAAATTGCTCTTCCCTGGATGCTCTTTAAGAATGAGTGATTTGTTGATTTCTACACAAGGCTAAAAACAAATCTAAATCATTGTAACTTGCAAAGCAATCCACCAAGAACTCCCTTGTGCTTAAATAATAAAAGATGTATTGGGTAGGGATATATTGCTTTTGAGGCAATATCTAAGCTGGAGTATGTTGAAAAAGAAGAAGAAAGTCACCCAAAAAAGAAAATCAAAAGTATTCACTACAATAACAATCAATTAACCCCCATCGGGGCCTATTTGAGGGTGGGGCTTATTCAAGGACTTATCGTAGATCTGAGTAATGACATAACAAATGAACAAATGTATGCTTCAGCCAGTCTGTTCAGTGTGGCAGCTGCACGCACGAGATTTTTTTCAAAAATTTTGTGTGCACGCCAATTTTGAACGAGATCTTTTGTTCATTACTTTGAAAACAAAGGAATTAAAGACCTTGCACGCAAGCACACCACTGCTTCCTTGGTCTGCACACGTGAGATCTCCTTGAGAACTGCCATACTCTGCAGACTGGTGTTTCAGGCAAAATAAAAATGTTTCTGGTCAAATAAGTCTCTTTAAAGTAAATGAAGGGAGCTATAGCGACATGATCTAAACATAGCACAAAAGAACTTATGTTTCTATTGTTTTCATTGATTGAGAACATCAAATACGAAAGGTTATATCTGGACTGACCCAGTCCCCCTAGCTAGCTAAGTCACTTCTAACTCTGTTGAATTACTTACCTCTGTTGAATGCCTTATTGGCACTTGGGTATTATAATATTTTGGTAATCTGAGAGTTGAGTTTCTCATAAATTTCTTATGGAAATATGGGTCCTAGTTTATAGGCCATTGAAATGTGGGCTGTGATCAATGTTCCTGAGGACAGGGTCCAGAAGTCATGATTGTTCTAGTCAACCATATGCAAACTTCAAACTTTGACCTGCAAGCATCAAGCCAGATCATGTGATTTATTTCCTCCAGGCATGTGATCACAATACCTTACCAAACAATAACAGGTGGTTTGGTTTATCACTTGCAAAGCAATTTACTCTGAACTTTAATAACTGTTGATGTGGTGTCTGTGATCTTAACTCTTCAGTAATTTCTTTCTATACAAATATTTCAAAGGGGTCATTTAAAATAGTTTAAAATTAATAGGAATAATCAGTTTCTTTTCATTGATTGTTTTAAGGTAATCTATTTAACATTTTTCAAAGGTACCAAGAAAAGTTAGACTTTGAACTCTTTCCTTCTTATCCAATGCCATTAGGTCGTTATTGGGGAGAGGAGATCACTTTGTCAGAGGAAACTTATATGTCCCTGTCAGAGTGCATGCGCCTCTCAGAGCTTCAACCTCAAAACGGTGCTGTGCATGAGCTTTAACCTATTGCACGGGGGGAAGCATGTGTTTCCTCCTATTGCATGGGGGAGGGGAAGCATGGGTTTCCTTGGGCAAAGCATATCTCGTCTCCCCAACAAGTTGTAGCACAGTCACCAAAACATAACAGACTTTCTGCATTCCTTTCATAGGATTCTTGGTTACTTAGTACCTTCAGTATCCTGCCCATAAAATTGTTCAAATTGTACTATCAAATAGTTCAAACGATACAGTGCAGGAGAATCAAAGATATGATTTGGGATTTCTCAAAAAGTGCATGTGCATGAATGTAGAGTTTGCTCAGGAATTTACAAAGTGAACCCAAGTTTCATTTTGTTTTGCGTTTTGAGAGTGTGACTTTTCAATTGACTCTGCTTTGAGCTACTCTGAGATGCTTTCACTTCAAAAAAATGTATGCATGTGCACTAGTTGGGTAGCTCTTGCTCTGTTAACGAAAAGGGTATTATTTTCCTGCCCTCTTGCAAAGTCCAAGCATATACGCATGAAATGAAGGATGCAGGAGGTATTTACAAGTTATTGTCTAACTGACATTTTGTGGGTTAAACACTAAACAAATCAACAACTACGAAAATTTATAAAGGTGGTTTTTGCGGTTTTTTAGATAGTTTAAATCTCACCTTGACTTTCTGCATCGCTTGATTGCATGTTTTTCTTCGATTGGTCTCGCATGGCTTGTGGTCGTATTTATAAGTCTCACACAGAACTATTTTATTCTTTCCACCTCTGAAAGGGTCTCTAAAAATTGCAACTGGGTGCAGATATGTGTCGCTGTTACTGCCAGTTGCTTGTCCGGTCGAGGAGCCGTCAAAATTCCAAACGGGGACGTCTTTTGGATCAACTGGTTCAAAGTCAAGTGTCCGCGTTTTGCATCTGAGATGCTGTCCGCTACCATCGATCCAAACATATTGAGCCATCACTCTTCCACCGGTGTCAAGGTCCATGTATTTTGACAGAACATTCTGGTTCAAGCCACTATAAGTATTCACAGCCATGTTGATTGGTGATGTGTGTATTTCACTTGTTTGTTTATATGGGCCTAAAAATTTATATGGAAGTCTGATCGATCGGCGATTCACAGATAGAACCGAGTATGTTAGGAGAAAGTGAGATTATGTAGTTCTCGTACAAATGCCTTTCTTCAAGACCAAGACGTTAGGTTTTTGACTTATGCCTGTGATATGATCGACTAAAAAGAAGCGAGGATAGCTTCCCGACAAGCAATTTGCCGCCCTTCACTTCAGCATGGGCCTATCATCGATCATGCTGCACGAAAGGTCGAGCATTTTGGATGAGATATAAAGCCACTATTTTCTTGATGGTAGATCTGATTTAATTTCGATGTGGTCAATCTCCAAACATCAATTTATTATATACTAAAAGCATAAACATTACAATAAAACATTTCCCGTAAATAACTCACCACTTTTTCTCTGCCACGTTGCTCTTCCTTCACTCAGGAATGTTCTTGTTTCCCATCGTCAATTGTACCGCGCCAAAATTTATTGCACGAAAGGCCTATGACCTTGCCTAATATGGAAGTTCTCCTCGTTTCCACGTGGAAGCCTCGAACACTTTGAGCCATCATGTGATCAAATTCATTTTGAATGCTTGCGTGTTCACAAGTGAACATTCATAAATATTTGTGTACGTGCTGCTTTTCGGGTCACCTCAGGCTGTCCGAAGTCCGAAAATAAAAAAGAACCACACGCGGATCCACACTGCAGTCGCACATCCTGCACAGCTGTTGTTTTCATAATCTGGATCACAGGGAACCAAAGAAACCAAAACAACGGTCTTTACTGACATTCCTGGACCCCCTCTAGCCTGCGTGCAGTCTTTCTGTTGTAAAATTGAAAGACTCTAAAAGTAGAAACTATTTCTATTTCTCGTTCTTTCAATTTTACACCAAAGAAAGACTGCACGCAGGCTAGACCCCCCTCTTATCTGGCTGTATGCCATTTGCACATCACTTGCATATCACGAGTATGATCTATCTAATATACCACGAGCAACGAGGAGATCAAATGTTGGCACATAGGCCTACCTTTATGGTCTACAGGGAACCAAAGAAACCAAAACAACGGTCTTTACTGACATTCCTGGACCCCCTCTAGCCTGCGTGCAGTCTTTCTGTTGTAAAATTGAAAGACTCTAAAAGTAGAAACTATTTCTATTTCTCGTTCTTTCAATTTTACACCAAAGAAAGACTGCACGCAGGCTAGACCCCCCTCTGGCTGTATGCCATTTGCACATCACTTGCATATCACGAGTATGATCTATCTAATATACCACGAGCAACGAGGAGATCAAATGTTGGCACATAGGCCTACCTTTATGGTCTACCCCAAAATCAACAACCTTCTTTGTTGACTAATCAATTAGTTAGATATATTTGTAAATTTAGTTGTAGGTATTTACCTGTAAAGCGTTGTTGTTAAAATTACAAATATTGCATAACAAAAATTAAATTTTCAAAGCAGGGAAGGCGCATTTTGAACTTAGGCCTTGCAAGAGTGATGGCGTGTTACCTGCATAATAGCTTGCAGTGTGGCTTGACAGTTTGGATAATAAGAGAGCAGATGAACATAGAAGAATAACAAACATGGTGCTTTCCTTTCAACATTTAATTGATGCTAAGCATGCTTAAGTCATCAAACGGCTGGAGGTTCGTTGCGAAGGTTGTTGATTTTTGGGTAGGCCATCGCGGACAAAAACTAAGGTAGGCCGATGGGTCACAGGTGGCGGAGAATGGTTCAGTATTTTTAAAATGGAATTNAGGGAAGGCGCATTTTGAACTTAGGCCTTGCAAGAGTGATGGCGTGTTACCTGCATAATAGCTTGCAGTGTGGCTTGACAGTTTGGATAATAAGAGAGCAGATGAACATAGAAGAATAACAAACATGGTGCTTTCCTTTCAACATTTAATTGATGCTAAGCATGCTTAAGTCATCAAACGGCTGGAGGTTCGTTGCGAAGGTTGTTGATTTTTGGGTAGGCCATCGCGGACAAAAACTAAGGTAGGCCGATGGGTCACAGGTGGCGGAGAATGGTTCAGTATTTTTAAAATGGAATTGTTCAGTTTTAAAATTAGTAAAAACAAACCTTTATTGTCAGTTAAATGTGTCTGATTTCTCTGTGAGTCTGATCCTTAGGCCAACATGCGAACGACTGTTTAGTGTTGTTGCTGTTGTCTCAGAAATACTTATCTCTGAGACAACAGCAACAACACTAATTAACACTAAACAGTCGTTCGCATGTTGGCCTAAGGATCAGATTCACAGAGAAATCAGACACATTTAACTGACAATAAAGGTTTGTTTTTACTAATTTTAAAACTGAACAATTCCATTTTAAAAATAATGAACCATTCTCCGCCACCTGTGGATGGGCCAACATTTGATCTTCTCGTTGCCCGTGGTATAACGCTAAATAAAAAGATGATTCTATCGCTTGAAAGGATGTTTGCTTTTGATCGTTGCATTTTCAAAGAAGATTGCTACACATAGCTAAATAACAGCTGCAGAAAACAAAGCTCGTTGAAATCATACGCCAAAATTCAATTGGCACAACATGACTATAAAATTGTGTATTTAGTACAAAAATTCATTTTCAAAATTTGGCACAGCATTGTACAATAAAATCACTACAGGGATACCGGTCAATGTCCAGCATCTCATGACAAACGCTTAAATTAAGCTTAGCTTTATCTATTTTACTAAATTTGTTTCATGAATGAAGCGTCTCTATTTGTAAAACCACCTAAATTCATTCAATGTTATTTTGCATCCGTTTCATTTAATAAAATTGTCCTCACAAGTGCTTCACATACGGAGTATGGGTCACAATTAGCGGACGGCCGTCGATCTTCAAGATAGCCTTTTCCGTCAATAGCACATTGACGTGGTATTCTGATACTTGACCCCCGGTTTGCAACACCATGAGAGAAAGCAGTGATGGCAGATGTCTCATGCAAGCCTGTCAATCTTCTTTTGTTGTCTTCGCCCTTATTTGGATCATACATTTCAATATGGTACATGTGCCTCTTTGCCAATTTTTCCACTGCAGCCATTACTTCGGAAAGGCCACCTTCTTCACGCATGGCATTTGTGCTGGAAAATGGAAAGTAATGGATAACTAGATAGTGGACCATAATGTGTGGCGTTTCTGGCACTGCTGAACTTGAAAGCTATTGCTTCAAAGGCATAAAATGTCAAAAGTCTCGCAAAAGAAAATCTTAAATAATCAAAAGAATTTTCGGGGAGGTCGTAAGAAATGATATGGTAGAATCAAATAAGAAACGCAAAATTATAGCACCTATTTACTCATGTTTACTCCCTATAAAACCACTATCAAGTATCCCAACTGGCTTTACATTCAAGCATGGGTAGTTAGACACTGCTGGTGTGCTTCTATGGAGAAGTGCTGGATAATATGTATCTGCGGGGGAAATTTTTTATAGTACTGCGGAGGAGATATCGACCAGCGCTCCTCCATAGAAGCACACCAGCAGTGTCTAACTACCCATGATTCAAGGAGACGGTCTGAACGCAGCTTTTCTTGGTGAGCAGAGTGCAAGAAATGGTGGAGGACTTCAATTGAAGGTCTCCTTTGATTCAAAGAGTCCTACTACACAGCTTGTGATTAAGAACCTTTTGGCTTACATTTTGCAGCCTTTGGGACCTTCTTGACGTGCGTTGGGTGTTGGTTCAACGTGAGTACGNTTACATTCAAGCATGGGTAGTTAGACACTGCTGGTGTGCTTCTATGGAGAAGTGCTGGATAATATGTATCTGCGGGGGAAATTTTTTATAGTACTGCGGAGGAGATATCGACCAGCGCTCCTCCATAGAAGCACACCAGCAGTGTCTAACTACCCATGATTCAAGGAGACGGTCTGAACGCAGCTTTTCTTGGTGAGCAGAGTGCAAGAAATGGTGGAGGACTTCAATTGAAGGTCTCCTTTGATTCAAAGAGTCCTACTACACAGCTTGTGATTAAGAACCTTTTGGCTTACATTTTGCAGCCTTTGGGACCTTCTTGACGTGCGTTGGGTGTTGGTTCAACGTGAGTACGAACTTATCCAGTGATTGGTATGGTTCACTGAATTAGATTCCGTTTGCAATTACCACACCCTGGGTACCAGAGTCTTAATAGAAAGATGGGGGCAAAAATAAGAAAGAATACAACGAGGCTCTGGCAGCCAGGGTAACTGTGCCGGTACACTGCAGCAAAAGTGCAATGGGTCAGTCTCCCGTTTAAACTGTTCCTGCTAATATGTTCCTTCTATCTACAGAAAGTATTCTTCTGGAGCAGTCAGTGTAAACGCTCTTGAACGGTAAAAGCTTTTTTCCATATCAAAAGTGTGCTGGTACAGTGTAAACCTGGTCTTCGTTGCACACCTTATCTAGGTACTCTCCCCGAAAAGGGGTTCAAGCATTCCAAGGTTTTCTGCTTTTAATTGTTACTAAGTATCATGGGCTCTCATTCAAACTAGAACAGTTATTAACATCTTTTTGGCATGCCTTTTGCTTGATTTTTAGGGTAAACATCAAATATTTGAAAATTGACTACATTCGATATTTCAAAATATTGGTTACACTAAATATTTGGCTACAATAGATTTACTTAGATTTACTATAAATAAATCCGCATACAAACCTACGTTTCTTTTTGTTTGTGCCATTTATCTGTTAATTCATATATTTGTTGGTATTTTTTAGCTGATTCTCCCTTTCAAGTAGGTACTTAACTACCTTATTTACTTACTAACGTTAGATAAAGTATTGACAAAAGACAGACAACGGTAAGTTAAAGTATTCGAGAAAATGAATATCAGACGACCTCACGAGTTTTACTAACCTGAAGTTCATATGTGCACCTGCTCCATTCCAATCTCCAGAAATTGGTTTTGGGTCAAGGGAATCAACAACCCCAAAATGCTCAGATACTCGGGATAAGATGTATCGTGCCATCCACGTTTGATCTGAAAGATCGATTCCTTCGACTGGTCCAATTTGAAATTCCCACTGAAAGAAAAAATATGAAAATTATTTTCAACGAGAAAATTCTCTTAAAGTTCGAATTATATCAGATTCAATACCAGTTTAAACAGACACAGCTGAGCAGAAACTGCGCGCGTATGTGCGAAAACTCGTAACTCTGAGCCCATAGCTCCCTGCAACAGATCACAAAATTAGGCAACACTCAACATTCTGTTCCTTGGGCCTTAAACTCTCGATTTATCATTTCAAAATGCTTTACCTACCCAAACATTCCCTTTTATCAAATTGCTGGATGACATCATTTTATGCAATTTCTGCTCCCTCGTTCAAACATTGATCCCTTGGATCTTGGTAAATCCTTTTTGTTTCCTGTTTCATTCATTGGCCAGAAGGCTACCGTCATAATTACGAAAGTCTTTTTCTATTCCTTGTCAACTATCAATGTGGTGTGGCACACTCAGGGTACATTTATGAATAGATTCCGGGGAGGGGGTAATCCACATATTTTAGGTACGGGGACGTGCCATCGGTAAGGATATCGATTTTCACGATTCAGCCATAAGGAACGGTATCGATTTTCGCGATTTTGGCGTTATAAGTTCGGATATACATTCTCGGAAAATTGGTACAAGGTCGGGTGTACTTTTTCGGAAAATTGGTATAAGAACGGGTATGTTTTTGAAGCTTTAATGGCACGTCCCCGACCAAAACCTGGTCAAGTACCCCCCCCCCCCGGGATAGATTCAGTTCGAAGCAGTGAATCAGAAGGTAAACGAGGACTGATGATGCAAAAGTACTTGTGGGCTGGCTTTCCATCACCCAGGGTTGTGATAAAAGCAGGTTGAAAGTAATCTGTTTTTAAGGAGAGTCTATGGAAACGTCAGTGTTGACTGCACCACATTTTTATCCTATTATGATCGTTTCCAATGGTCGTTTTTCGTCATTTTGTAAATTTCCAGTCGTTCCCATTTCAAGTTCTCATACCCTTTCTTACAAGATTTTTGGGGAGTTTGGTACCCCCCAAAAAGAGTTTTTGGAGAGTTTGAAGTTTGGGAGGGAAAAACTTTCGGTGCAAAATGTACATGATGTTGTTGTTGTTGTTGTTGCAGTCGGGATAAAAGTTTTCCGCTTTGGGCATTTCCACTGACTCTCAGGTGGGTCAAAAGATACCCTTATCCAGGCTGATCCGCTCTGAAACAAAACTTTTCCAGTTTCAAAGTGGAAATGCATGCACATATGGATAACTTTTAACTGTTTTAACCAGTTTTCACTTTATTCCAGGTCATCGAAAAGACAGCAATGAATGAACCATGGTCACATGATTTGTATTGACATACCTGGCCAGGCATAACTTCAGCATTCTCTCCTCCATGCTCAATTCCAGCAAACAAGCAAGCTTTGTAGTGCGCCTCCACAACTTCTCTCCCAAACACTCTCCCTGTTCCAACAGCACAATAATATGGCCCCTGAGGACCAGGGAATCCTCCCTTTGGCCAACCAAGAGGATGGCTGTCGGCATCCAATAAAGTGTATTCTTGTTCTATTGCAAACCAAGGGTTCTGGTCCTGAAAAAATGATGGATTTGGTTTATATTCTGGGAGAGTAAAGAATCCCGTTTACCATCTACTGATTTAAAGGCAGTCTGTCACGCATCTGATTTGGTGATAAGGACAATACAAAGAATAGGACAATTGAATGGCTACTGGCCCTAATGACTTTCTACGACCGTAGAAAGTGATAACAATCAGCCTTTCTTTATTCCAAATGCACAGATTCACAAAGACATACGTTGTGTTGAGCTCTAACTTTGTTGCAGCCAATCAGATATGTGACAGACTGCCTTTAATGTATGAAAATGGGTAGTTAGACGCCGCAGTTGTGCTTGATTCCCACAACGGCTTTGTTTTTTGCAGAGGAAAACATCATTTACCACCAGGGAGGGGCTATTCATTACCTCCTCCGCAGAACTATAGAAATGATTCCTCCGCATGTACATATTAGTTGCAACACTCCTCCATAAAAGCACACAAGCAGTGTCTAGCTACCCATGGTATAAAGCAAAGACTTTCCGCTATAGTCCCTTCCTGAAAGATCCCAAAAGTACCCTTCCCGTTCCTGAAAAATCTCAACGTACCCTTCCAGTTTCACCTCTCTCGCCTCTTATCTCTTGTCGTGATGTGACAAATGTCATATCAAAATAGTACAGCACACATAGTCCAGATACTGTACATTATTCAGAAGTCATACAGGAAAAACCCGATGAAACATTCAAAAGAAATGGCGTCATTGACTGATTTCCATTTCTGCCTGTTATTAGAACAGAATCGATGGGATATAACCGGCAGGCTTTTGAAGTCATATGAATCGAAATTATTGAAGCCTGAAGGATAAATGCGAAGAGGTTTACTCTGTATGATAGAGGGTTTAGTTAGGGGAAGTTTTGCTTTATTTTTAACCTGACACTGGTCACTGGAAATGTTCAGATAAGATTCTATAATATGCACCAATACCTCAGGTGAAAGTTTTCAGATTTGCGTCCCTTGACTATACAACGCAATTTTGAGACTGATCTTATGTGACCAGTGTGATACGAAAATACTTTAACACATGGTCCAGTTACTCAACGTGATTCTGAGTCATATAGGACAAGCCTGATTAAAATTTCGAATGACAGAGATAACAAAATAGGGGTGGGAATTTTAAAGAAAACCAGGAATACCCAAAAAATCTATTCCATAGATGTGAGAATTCTATAGACAAGAGAACTTTATAGAGAATTACGACTACCGAAAAACATTCATTCTATTGATGCAAGAATTTTATATAGAATTTATCGGGGATGAAACAAGACAAGTTGCAATATTATTGCTTTGATATCCAGGGAGCAGTATTTCTTCAAACGCTGGGCGTTTTTCTTGACTCAATAGGAACAGTAGTGTCCCGCATATAAGAAACAACCTTTTCCAATTCAGGTCTGACATGTTTCTTATAAAATGAGGTAAAATTCAAATCAGGGTAAAGTTTCTTATCAGAAAATTCATGCACTATCGATCAACTATTCAGACACAAAATTTATGATTGTGATAAAACACATATTATTTTGATTTGCATTTGTAAATTTTCACTTCCAGTATATGATATATGTATTCCAGGAAGGTGTTCTTTTTTGCTTAGTCTTGGTAAATAAGAAACGATGTTTTTCCAGACCTGTACTAGTTTCTTATAAAATGGGGTATTGTTTTGAAAATCAGGGTCTGTGTTTCTTAAATTTGTGTTTCTTATATGCGGGGACACTACTGTATTGTATTACTTTTATATGGCAAAATTTTACATACATGCATTATACCGCGGGGGGGGGGGGAACTTCAATAGGCGGATGACGGGGGTGTGCCATTTTTAATTGTAAAATCATACCCTAAAATTTATGAATTTTTCAAAAACCATACCCCAAAATTTACGGGCCATTCAAAATGAAAACCAAAAATTTTTGACCAAAATTCGAATTTAAACAAAGAATCTAAAATAAGATAAAATTCAATACCCTAAAGGGT
>REGL01000306.1:67889-78306 GCA_004194395.1 Aurelia aurita complex sp. Pacific
TACACATATTTTTTTATAAGAAAAAGAATTTGGCCCGGTACTGAAAGTTTCTTAAAATTATCAGATTTTCAGTACTCAGAGTTTCTTACCAGTTTCTTAGAGGCTCCATAACAATATTCATGTTCATTACTTATTGAAGCATTTTCAATGTTTAGACATTGCTCAAGTACCTTACAAGTAATATGATACAGGAAATAAGTGAGAACAAAGTAAAAATAGCTTCAAGTGCTTCCTTTATCAAAATAAATAGTTTCTTAATTGATATTCTCCCAGTACTGGAGTTTGTTAATTTTTTGGTGATCTGAGAGTTGAGTTTCTTATGGGCAATTTCTTAAAAAAAAATGTGTATTTATGTGTCCAAGAAAATGGGGTTATCTATATTACTACTGCCAGAGCGGTAAGATCAAACGCTGAATTTGTCTGTCTGCCGCACTTATTCCAGACCTCTCCCGTGTCCTGGAAGCTCGCTCTTCGTCTCCAAAAATCGACGAGAAAATCTATATGTGCATGAGCATGTCCATATTTTGGGGTCACCTCCTGCTGCTGGGGTATCAGCGGGGGAAATATGTTGGCAGCTTTCTTCAGCAGGTTATTGTTTTTTGAGTGACTGCCGATTGTTACTAACGACACTTGATGGTGCTATCAAGGCCCATCAAGCCATCAACGAACAATCCACTCAATGCTCGATGGTAAACAACCAAAGACGTCACATCGGATGTCACATGCACATTCACCTTCGCAGGGGCTGGCAGGCTTGTGCCAGCGGTATCCTCCTTCAAAAAGGCGCTCTCCAAGGTTTCATCGGTTTCATCCCGCAGTATAGACGAGGTCGTGGCGTGGTGGGGTGCATGATCGTTGCCAACGATCATTACCACCTATATTGGGGGCTGTCATGTGACCATACCCATATCACGTGATATCTTCTCCTCCACAATGGTGCTCTTTCTAAGAGTATACAAGAGGGCTCCCTTAGAACATGCTCCATTACAGGGGTAATAGTAAGTAAACACTGTATATCTTACTTACTAAGGAATACATAGGGTGCTAATATGGATAATTTTTGGGGGTAGTCATGTGCGTCACCCCAAGGGGTTCTTTGTCATAGGGGCTCCCTTTTGATGAAAATGCTAAAGAACAGCGATTATACCAAGTGAAGGGCATATAACTTAGTTACTGATGAATATGTTGGGTAATGATACTGTTTATCGTTGGGGGCACTCACGTGCCTAGCCCCATGTCACGTGACTTACCTGGCAAGTTGCCAATATAGGTCACGTGTCTTGGCACCATGCCAAGTTTTCACCATGTGACTTGGCACCTTGCCAAGTTCTGTGACGTCATTTGGCACATTGCCAACTTACCCTGAATTCCCGCCCTGATGACATGGACTTTATTTCCCATATAATTATTGCAAATCTAACTTGCATAGGGAAATTCAACTGAGTAACTGACAAACGACACTTGAGGTGCTATTAAGGGCCACCAACGAACAATCCACTCTGTGTTATGGACTGAAGAGATAGACCTGGGCCAAGTCTACTCTATAACTGAACCAAGTTGTATTAAATTCTGGTGAGTCTAAGGCAGTTTTCAGAGAGGGGTGGAAAGAGCCCCCCCCCCCTCCCACCATAAATGGTAGCTCAAAACAGCCCATAATTTTCCCCTATAACTTTTTCAACTAAATTACTTGGAGCAAGTAAAGAAATTGAGGGAAGAAACAACACAAAACCAACTCCACAACTGAAACAAGACAACAACTAACATAGCTAAGTAAGTCAACTAAAGCAACGAAGGCCAAAAGGAAACTAACGCCACCAAAGGCGCTAAAGTTAGACATTTTCAACCCTGAAAGCATGCAAATAAGAATCATCAAATGACAAATTGTAATTTACTTTAGTTACATTAACAACTATTGTATATATTGTAAATTAGTTACTTTAAGTTTTTAGCATTGTCCCCTATAAATCAGTTATTTTTATAACTGAGGGACTACCAAGGGTAAAAAAGAAAAAAGCAATTCAAATGAAATCAAGCCATAACCAACTCCACTAAGGCAAGAAATGCAACCAGATCTACTCAGCAACTAAAACAAGACGCCAACTAACCTAAGAAAGCCTACTAAGTCTACCAAGGCCAATATGGCAACCAAGGGCACTAAAGGTCCTGACGCAACTAAGTCCACTAAGGCAAGAAACACAACTACATCTACTCAACAACTAGAAGAAGAAGCGAACTAACGTAAGTAAGGCCACTAAACCAACTGAGGCCCGTTAGGTAACTAACGCAACTAAAAGCGCCAAGGCTGCTAAGTCCTTAAGGCAACAAACACCGCTAGATTAACTCAACTGAAACAACTGAAACAACCAAGGCATCCACAACAACGACGGCTACTAACTTTTCGGCAGGATTAATCTCTTTCACGTCCAAACTTCCACGCAAAATGCAAATCCCAAAATACACTTATATACATCTTCTTGAATTTCCACTTAAGTGCTGCTTTATTGAATGAACAAACGACGATACATTTTCCACTCAAGTGCTGCCACTTACACGAACTACAGCGAAGCTAAAAGGAACGCGGAGGCGCGGCGCAGCCGCGCCGAGCGGGCCTAGTCACTGTATATGTTTTGTGTATTGAAGGTGCATGAATCTGCAAGACAAAAGAATATGCCATTTTGCAAACAATTGTCACCCTTTTCACATTAATACCTATTCAGGGATTGCCAAAGTTAGTTGGACAAGGCAAAACAATAGAAAAAACNGTCCACTAAGGCAAGAAACGCAACTACATCTACTCAACAACTAGAAGAAGAAGCGAACTAACGTAAGTAAGGCCACTAAACCAACTGAGGCCCGTTAGGTAACTAACGCAACTAAAAGCGCCAAGGCGGCTAAGTCCTTAAGGCAACAAACACCGCTAGATTAACTCAACTGAAACAACTGAAACAACCAAGGCATCCACAACAACGACGGCTACTAACTTTTCGGCAGGATTAATCTCTTTCACGTCCAAACTTCCACGCAAAATGCAAATCCCAAAATACACTGATATACATTTTCTTGAATTTCCACTTAAGTGCTGCTTTATTGAATGAACAAACGACGATACATTTTCCACTCAAGTGCTGCCACTTACACGAACTACAGCGAAGCTAAAAGGAACGCGGAGGCGCGGCGCAGCCGCGCCGAGCGGGCCTAGTCTTTATAAAGGTCTGTGCCCTGAGATCAAATATTTTGTTTCTTTATAATACTGTACCCTAGGAAGTTTCATTCTGATGTCAAATATTTTCAAACAAATCATGTTGTTTGTAAATTTTGTTTGTAAAATAGAATTCAGATACTGACAATTGGTATGAGATCCAGATTTTTGGATTTTTTGCATGAAGAATGGAAGTGTAGCTTATTGTAGTATTTAGGTGATCTGAGTATACAGAGGGTATCCCAAAAATATGGTGCTCTGTTTGCCTGAAGATTCTGAAAAAATGGCAACAGATTATCACCAAACTTTTATATGATGTTGCTCTCCAGGTGTTCAAATGAAGTTTGCTGCCATCCCCGTAAAAATCCGCTGAAAAATGATGGAGCTTATGACCTTCAGAAGACCAAATTTGCCTGATGACTGAAACCAGCAGTCGGCCATTGTCTTACTATTTTGCAGTGATAAATAGCTTCATGCGAGATGGAAAATAATTTCTGGGAGGTCAGAAATAGTTTAACTCTCTGAGAATTATCGGAATTTTCACAAGAGCTAATTTGCATTGGAGGCTGCTGTTTCATTTCATCCATGAAGCTATTTATTGCTGCAAAATAGTAGGAATAAAATGGCTGACCGCTGGTTTCAGTTATTAGGCAAATGTGGTCTCCTGAAGGTCATAGCTCCATCATTTTCAATAGATTTTCATGGGGATGGTACCAAAATTTAATTAAATATCTGAAGAGCAACATCATGCAAAATTTTGATGAGAATCTTTTGCCGTTTTGTTGCCATCCTCCAGGCAAACAGGGCACAATTTTTTGGGACACCCTGTAGAAACGAGATATTTTGTGTAAGATGTAGTAAATTTTGTTGAGAATTATGTGTGAAGAATAGTAAGGGCTTTGTCCTTCAGATGGCACATTTCTAACCAAAGATTATTAGTCAAGTGCGTCTTTTGTGAAGATGATTTAATTGTGATGATGATGATCTGTGGAGTGTGATCCATTTGGAAGAAGTAACTGTATATGATATGTTCAATGTTTGATAGTGTGTTCTCCTTCATGCTGATTTTTCATATCGTAGAGCTTTGAAGAAGTTGTGTGCATCAAAAGAGAATTTACAACAAATCTTTAATCTGGCTGAGCAAAATGCATTGGTGGGCGTATTTCCTGCTTTTATTGCTGCTGTGATCAACTTCACATTGATATCATCCCAAGAAATCGAAGACAAGGAATCTGAGCAAACTGTCAACTATGATGCTATCTCAGTCAGGTTTTTGCAAGGAATCAATATGCAAGCACATGCAGCCAGATACACCTTGAGGTAAGTGTAAAATGGAAAGAATGAGGTAAAAGTTGCCTTGTGTTTCCCTCTTAATTGCTTACATGTGTAATCATTCATACTTATTGTTTCATTGTACATCAGTTATTAGAAAACAAGTCACTGGGAGTCTTGGCATTCTAAACTGGCATCTAACATTGTCAGTGTTGCAAATTGGTAGTGTAAATTCTTATAGTCTTCAAATCTATCTAATATTGGGTGTCCCAAAAATAAAGGTAACAGATTTGGATAAGAATTTAAGTTGAATCGATCCCTAATAAAGTTTGAAGTACTCTTTCATAGTAAACTTGAAGATAGATAGCTTGTTTGTGGATATTGGTGCATCAAGAGTTGGCATATTAATCTTTCAAGTGCCAGCACAGGTAGCAGCGTATGACTGTAAAATTAGTAAAGATACATATGATATACAACCTTATATAGTGTGCGGTTAGAAGAGGGCCTGCCTAACTACTTAAAGAAACAGGCATCTGTTTTGTCTTTTGCGCTTTTCTTTTCCAGTGCTGACGTTTCGCCCACTAGGGCATCTTCAGAGCAACTCAACTTATTATATTCCATGTCGTCTTTCTCTGTTTTGATGATGTTCCTCTTGTCTCTCCATCAAAATATTAGGCCTATCAGTCAACAAAGGCCTAATATTTTGGCGGAGAGACACAAGGAACATCATCAAAAAGAAGAAAGACGATATGGAATATGATCAGGTTCTATTCATTAATATCTTTACTAATTTTACAATCATGCGCTGCTACCTGAGGTGCCAGGTGCTTTTTGATTCACCTGGTATATTTTAAGTTTTAAACATACTTGACCCAACAGGCAATTTTTGGAACAGTTTGTCAAGCTTCAAGAAGTTTCTACTAATGCAGGGAACCTTGTTAAAACATCACAGCGTATAATGCAGATTTTTGAGAAAAGGTGAGGCATTTGTTATTAAAGTACCCCCAAAGAACTAGATAGAAAAAAACTGTTGTAGCTTTAAAGTTTGTATTTTCCATCAAAGAAATATCAAACAAGCATCAATCAAAAGATTTCAAATCACAGAGTTCGGAGATTGAGAGGGAATTTAGATCTGAGGCAGGAAAAGGGGGTGTAGTCTCGCAGAAATTCCAGCAAATATTTGTTCAAATCTTACAGGCATCACTCCTACATCAGCTGAAAGCCCATTTCCTCGTGATTTCGTGACATAGTGCCAAGGATATAAAAGTTTAGGTCTCTGGCCAATAACATGATATTTCAACAGATTGAAAATGTAGTAGGCTGTCCTTTGGGCTGGTCCTGTGGGTAAACTGCTTCTCTGAGGTTCTTGGTCTGCTATAATCCTCTTCAGGAATAAAGTGAACCAAGTACCTTCTTATATTGTATTTATTCAATTTAAGGTACCCAGAATGTACTGACACTGTTCTGCAGGATTTTCTCCATAAANTCAGCTGATAGCCCATTTCCTCGTGATTTCGTGACATAGTGCCAAGGATATAAAAGTTTAGGTCTCTGGCCAATAACATGATATTTCAACAGATTGAAAATGTAGTAGGCTGTCCTTTGGGCTGGTCCTGTGGGTAAACTGCTTCTCTGAGGTTCTTGGTCTGCTATAATCCTCTTCAGGAATAAAGTGAACCAAGTACCTTCTTATATTGTATTTATTCAATTTAAGGTACCCAGAATGTACTGACACTGTTCTGCAGGATTTTCTCCATAAACATCGCAGCGAAAGAGAGGTGCAGTTTATTCAGACACTTATTCTTGGAGGATTGAGCGCTAACAAGCATAATGTGAGTGCATACAAATTCTTATTGTATTCTCTAATAATAGTTGATGTCTTTGAGACTGTCACATGCAGTAAAGTTTAATGGTTTGTTTTGCAGTCTTCTTATATATGAATTCTCCTAAAATTTACAATTTACTAGCAAACAATAACATTAAGAAATGATACGACAAGAAGCATGAAAATACATTGCAACTCTGCAGCCATTATAATTAATATAAATGCTAAATTGAATGAAAAAATAGAACTAACAACGAACTACACAAAAAAGAACTGATCTGCAGTGAACTATTTATGAAATGAATCCTCAAGGAAACTCCATTGATCTGATAATTTGTATTCAAAGAACTGGAAAGTTGGCTCTTTACAATGAGGGTTCATTAGACACAGGGTTCGTTATATGGAGAGCTCGCTCTACCTTTACTTTAAAGAACATAATGGCATTGGTTCACTCAAAGCTTTCTGTTAGGTATACACCGAATGAGTCAAGAAAAGGCCTAGCGTTGGAAAGGCTACTGCTCCCTGATTATATAAGCAATGATATTTTACAATATCTGATTGAATAGCTAACATGTTCAATTATTTTAGAATTTTTCCTGATTGAAATTGATCACTCCGTTCAGAGTTTAGAATGTCTTTTCTAAATAGAGTCCCCTTGAGAAACCTTAAAAAACGTTCTAAAATCATGGGCAATTTTCCCTAATATGCTTACCTGACAGCAATGACTTGATTACGCTTTAGCACGTGTTATCCTCTTAGGGGCAGGAGAAAGTCTTCCCTTTAGTATAAATAACTTATTCAGGGAGATTCCATTCTCTCAAGAGGACAAAATACATGAATGCATGCAAGTGTCATTATTGCTTGGAAGGAAAAACGAGGAAATTTGCTCTTCGTTTTCATTCGTTTTTGCAGGTTTTCGAGTTTTAACTTTCTGCAGAAGAAAATCTCCCATATCGACGGGAAGGAATGGCCGATTATTAAGGTCGGGTAAACTACTGAACCTAACTGGACATATCGGGAATAAAACAAGCCAGTTTTCAATATTATTACTTTGATATTCAGGGAGCAGCATTTTTCAAACGCCGGGCCTTTCAATTGACTCACCCGGTATACTTCAATCTAGTTTTGAGGATCTTAGTATTTGACTTCAGTGGCAACGTTTCCTCGCCATAAAATTGGATTTTTGCAGTTTAGTTTGTATTTGGTATTTAGCAATTGAAATATGGAAATCGCAAAGATTGTGGAGTGAGGGGCCAAGCGGCATGTTTTGAGGGTCTGATCGGGCGGGATGGTTTTTTCGGACTCGAGAATACATTTGTAAACATCATCAAAACTGTCATTTCCATTGCGCCGAAACTCATCGAAGATGAACTAATATGATTGTACCATCTTCAATGGCAGTGACAATATTTAAAGAGAATCAACGGATATAAAAGCCCTGCGTGGATGGGGTCTGGGTAGTCTATAAATAAATAGCCAATCAGATAGCACGCAGGCAGACTGACACTGCGTCAGTCACAAAATCATGTGATCACTTCATGTGATCAGTTTCTATTGGTATTATAGCACAGCGACAACAACAGCGCGAAGATGAAAATGCATTTGTCCAACTGGGAAAATTCATGTGATCACTTTCTGGATGTAGATGGAGTGCATGCGTCATTGAATTGGATTGCAAGTTATTTTTAAATCGGCTGCCCTTGTATCCGTTGATTCTCTTTAAGCATAAGGCTAAATCATTTAAATCCTTTTTCCATTGCATTGCTAATGCATTTTAAATACATATTTACCTTCAGTGAGATCCAAGCTTCGATGTTTCTCGTAGGTAAGACAGAGCACTGCAAAATAGTCTATTCAATTAGATACAAGTACTGAAAATGTTTGATTTTTCAACTTTCAGGTACTTCCTGGAGCAGAAACTTCCCTCGTTGTGAGCTTAAATCATCCGGATCCTGCAATAAGGATACTTGCTGTAAAGGAACTCGTCAAAAGAGTACAATCACAGGTTTGTATTGTCTATGCTGCTGTGACAGGGTATAATTTTGGCCTAATTTTTATGTAACACGGTGCAGGATGTGGAGAGGCTCTCCACACGCCCCAGTCAGTTCTCTAGTCAAGTACCCCCCCCCGAGTGGGGTCTGTTAGAAATGTGGGACATACATTCGGTTCTCCCCCATTCTACTTACTTCAGTGTACTTTAAATATGATAAACTTGCTGACCCCACAACTTTGAAGAAAACTACCAAGAGGCGACAACGCTGGTCATGCATGCATGAGGTTGTCACATATCTGATCTTTTTATTAAGAAATGCGAGAGATGCGGGAGAGAGCAACAGTTCCAGAATCGTATGTCGCTGGAAGGAGCGATGAGGGCCTTTCCTACACAATGGAAGGAGACGACAGCGAAATGAACCAGCCACTTCCATCAATGGTGGACTTTTGGTCGAGCAACCATCAAAATGCGATGCAAGACCAAGGCAAGCTAAAGGAACTGAAAAAAACAGGGACCCCTTCCCTAAAGCAGTCTCTGGAAAAAGCGACCAACATGTTGTCTATGTAGACATCACTGGTAGGACACGCGGGGGCAGGAGACCTGGTGATGATAGGGGTCGAGGTAGAGGCATACCATCTGTGGCATAGATTGAACTTTACTGGCCAGAATAATCAGGGTAGCCCATAAACATAAAAAAGTTTTGCATCATTATCAAATTACACTATTTTGGCTATTCTGCTATTTCTGTTGCCAGCAGGTCACTGACGTCACTTTGTGTCATGCAGATTCTGAGTATTGACATTGTTTTGCAATATCACGTACCATTTACTTGTGACGTCAAGGTGACGTTTGCAAACGTTTCCTTCTTCCTTCTTCTTTCGATATGTGCTAATATTTGATCTTAACAACCATTTCTGGAATGCACAAAAAGCGATCTAGTGACTTGGGTTTCAGGGCAATTGTTGCGGCTTGCTTTGTTTTTTCATGTCTTGACCAACCGAGCGTAGAATTCCCTTTGTCTGTAATCACAAATTGCTTTGTATCTAAGTGTATATAAAAAGTAGCAAGTCTATTGTACTATTATCTGTCCTTGTTATTGAGGAGATTCCACAGCACAGCAAGTTAACAGCTTATGTTAACCCAAAGGCTCTGGTTTGGAACTGGACGCAACTTTGGACTTTTAAGAGTAATATTCCAACTCTAGATGCACCAATATAGGGTATTAAAGCTATCTAACAGTAGTTCAAAACTTATCAGGGATAGACTCGACTTAAATTCTTATCAGGGATAGACTCAACTTAGATTCTTATCGCTAGCCCCAATCAAATATTTTACCTTTACTTTGGGACACCCAGTATATTACAAAGTGACCTACGGCAACAGAGACTGACAAAGTAACCAAATAGGTTGCTCTGAAACTCATTCTTACGGTTTCGGCAGTATGGCTGCATTATTCTGGCCTGTATGCTGCTGTTATTCTTCATTTATTAAGGGTATTCACTCTGGAAGCTTTTTTTATGGTGCTTCCCCAAGCGCCTTATCATGACATTAGCATTAAATGAAACATGGGCCTATCCTAGGCAGTTGTAAGTCTTGCATTAAAATCCAATGCTGTTTGTCGGTGGAAGTTTCGGAAAAACTTTTTCCTAAAGCTTTGTTTATCCGAAGGACCTTTACTAGCGTCTGAAAATGCATTGGCTAAATTTTTGCTCACGTTGCTTCTATTTGAAGCATTCAGTGTGAATCTTTGGATAAAATTCGTCAATTCTTTGCAATAAGCTGCAGAGAAGGAAATTTTTTCCCAATTTTCAAAAGTTTCTGTAACTTCTTGTGCGAAGTTTTTTGTACAAAATTTTTCCGTACGTCAAGGTACTTAGGTAATGGCAACGAGAACGCTTTCTGTCCGTATTTGTTGGGGAGACGAGATGCGCTTTGTCCGAGGAAACTTTGTGTTCCAGTTGTGTTGCCAGTCGGCTTACACGAAGAACTGCAGTACAGAGACTGCATTGTTGAAAGTAACTTCGGACATTCTGTCTGATATGGATGACAACAAGGTTACCTTGTTAGTAATGCTCGATCTAACTGCCGCCTTTGACACCATCGACCATAGCATATTATTAGAAACTCT
>REGL01000306.1:105974-121891 GCA_004194395.1 Aurelia aurita complex sp. Pacific
TTGTGACGGTAAGACAAACATCCTTCCTTTTTTTTATGTTAGTAAGAGTAGAATTTATGACAAGCAAAGTTGCTGCCGTCCGCTCATGAAACAAGTAGCGATTGCAAACAATATGACATCTACAGCCTATTAGCTAAGCTGTAAAATTGAATAAACCAAACCGAGGATACCCTGAAATCTTGGTGGCCAACTCTCTGGTATTGCATGCAAGAAGAAGTTGTTGAGATAGGACCAGAAGAGTATTCATACAGAGCCGGGAGAATTGATGTAAAATACCACAGGAGCTTTATTTTTCAACACAAGATACTATTTAACGCTACTTTCAAACTACTTTGCGATACTACAAAGACAATGCCACGAAGGCAAAAGTTAATGGTGGTGACTCCGCAGTTTTACTAATATGAAACTAAAAGTCTATCTCAAGTTAGACATCTTCGAATCAAACAATCGAAGTGATCATTCGTGGCAAGTGTGCGTTGCCTAAATCTCATGCAGAATTTGAAATTTGCCAGCCATGCAACCCATGTAAGTGTTTCTTTGGCCAGTGCACAAAGGAAAAGGGAAATTCTTTTCCTTTTACAAATAATTGACGATGGAATATCTCTTTCCCTTTTCCAGGCCGGCTCCTCAAAAAACGCGGACTCTGCCCAGCAAATGCAGCAACCAAGAACAGATGACATTGTCAAGCTAGTGGTCCGTGTTTTTGTAGACGCGGTTCCATACATTCCAGAGCATCGCCGCATTCTTTTGTTTGAGCATCTCTCTACAGTGCTAGGTGCTGAAAGTAACCTATACATTGTTATTGCTATCCTGCTTGAAAAGTTGATTGTGCAAATAAATAAGAAAGTGGAAGGCGATGAGCAGGTGTGTATAAACGTTCTAGAAATGGTTTGCTTTTTTGTGGGGGTAGATGGGTAGCTGCTTCAAAGTTTGCCCTAGTTTATAGGGTGCCTCAGGGTTCTGGCAATTTTTCAAGCAGATACAGACATTTTCCCGTTTTAAATTTTGTATAAATATATATGATAGTCGTTACTCTAGGGCCCGTCCAAAATATCCAAATTCCCCCAAATTCCTCTCGAAATTCAAACATTAAAAGTTGAAAATCTGTTCGACTAACGTCCGTATAATGATGATTTAACAAGTAACACGAACTTCGTGGCACATTTTTGTGTGTCCATTTTACTTTTTGGAGCTCTGTAGTCCCTTTGTATCCTTCCGGTTACCTATTTTCCATATTCTTTGGTTGTGGTTCTGTCGGGGCACTTCTGAATTAATGTGATATCATATGGTTTGACACTATGTAACATACTGCGTACCGTTTATCTCTTAAAGTCCAGTTTAAAGTAAAGGCAGTCTGTCAATCATCTGATTGGATGATAATGACAATACAAAGAATATGAGAATTGAATGGCTGCTGATCCTACTGACTTTCCACGACCGTAGAAAGTGAGAACGATTAGCCCTTCTTTGTTCCAAATACACAGATTCACAAAGACATCCGTTGTGTTGAGCTCTGACTTTATTGCAACCAATCAGATGCGTGACAGACTGCCTTTAAGATGACTTTGACCATGAGTATCGTGGACACGATTTGTGTCGATCGTGTCCACAATACCTAGCTTAAATGTTACTAAATGAATAAATGTAGTTCGTTTCCTTGTGTGTCTTCATTTCATGAGTATCTCTGCTCTCTTGCTTCGGCAGTCCATTCTTGCTTACTTTTAACTGCCTAAGGTTTGAACAGTGCCGCGCTCTGAAAGTTATCTCCTGATAACTAGTTTCCCTGATCATCGCAGCCTTCGAACGACTAAGGATGATACCCATGCTTTGACATTTCAAGACTTCTTTCTTGCTCTGATATTTTATTTTTCAATTTATTTGTAGCCTACAGATGGAAACTCATTATCTCAAGACTTCTGTTTGATTTTGATGAGGAGTTTCTCGCTGAAAGAACAGGTGAGCCTTGACTTCATCGAATCATGACCAGTAAGAGACATTTGAAATAACAGTAAGCCGCTCTGAAATTATCGCGGCTCGTTTAATCTTAAAAACCGCAACCCATGACCACAACATTTCCCAAAGAGCAATCCAAATGTTTCCCGCCTCTCATGATCGAATTCAGAATGCAAATGTTGTTGACAATTTGACATGGTTTTAAAATTTCCTTTGGGTGCCAATTCCAACGTTTGTGGTTTGGATCCCTGCACTGCCAAAGCTTCAAGCAAGTGTGAGAAGCATCGCTGATTTTCTGTAATTTTAAGCCAAACGAGTTATGATGTGTGGTCACATCTAGAAGAAGGGCCAGGGAGCTACTTCGACGAGCATAGCTTCCATGTTTTTCTGAAAGCTGTCTTTGGATGTTACATAGAAACATGCAACCAAGTAATCAAATGAATGGGCGAATGAACAATGAAACAATAAGAAAAAGAAGCAAAACAGTTTTTNGTGACCTAATCTCAACCCCTGTTAAGATTTCATGTAAACGCAAGGCAAAATAAGCAATGCTGTTAAAACTCAACCCGTGTTGAAACTCAACACGGGTTGAAATTCATCATGTAAAGGACCTCTAACAGTTCTATCTATTTGCTGTCGAAAATATTCTTGTCCTGTGCGGTAATAGACGATTGCTCTAAAGATAGCAGTGAGGAACTCATTACGAAAATGCATTGCGTTCGAGTTACGAATCTTTAACGATTCTATAGAAATTGGATTTCAGAACGCAGTGCATCTTGGTAAAAAGTCCCTCGCCACCAACCTTAGCGTAATCGTCTGTTGCTGTTTGTTGGATATTCCTTTGAAAAGTTATCTACCAAGTGCATATTATTGTTTAGGTGCAAGATTTTGTTCAACTTTCCTCCGAGGTCCCCAAAAAGCAAACGTTTTTCCTATTTCTGATATCAGATTGATCTATTTCTTCGTAGAATCACAACCCAAGCACTCAACAAGAGCAATTCGATCAAAGCAATTAGCAGAAGCCTTTGTCCCTTTGTTTGATACAACAAAATATTCAACTTTCGAAATACGACAGTTTAAGTACCACGCAATTGGATTTGTATCGAAGAATTTATCAGACAAGGAATTTCTTGCAAAGGTATGCCTTGATTTTGAGTAGAAACTGTAACCAGATACTTAGAGGCATTTTGTCACCTTTTGAGCAGTGGTGCAAGTGTAGGAGGGATCCGTCCTTTAATATAACCAGGCGTGCATAATGTTAAAACCTGCCTTGGAGCGGAAGAAATTCTCTGAAAGCATGCCTGCATATCAATTTTGTACAGCTAGGGTAGAGAAGCCTATTACCAGAACCAGTGAGAATGCAGGTATCAAACAGTTGGAGCAACAAAGCAATCCAGAAGTCAAGGGCCACATAAGAATCTCAGCTTTGAAGGGTTCACAAAGAACTGTATGCCATGTGGGAAGGTAAGAAGAAAATTGGTTGGAGCACGTGCAGTGAGAATTTAAAAAGCAATGTGTCACCATTTGTTTACTATTATTCATCATCTTACTGCAATTAAATTTTATAAGGAACTATTAAAAAAAACTGCCTGCAAAAATTGCTTTGGAAAAAGCTGCCTGGGAACTTTGTTCCCATGTTCCCATGTTTATGCACGCCTGAATGCTGTTTTACGAATGCTGCTGTTTGCTGTTTTACGTGCGCAGACACGGAGCCAGGAAGAGACGATGTTTAGTTACGCTTATCACAGTACTGACTGACGAATGTACATATTACGACAACAAAATACCGATTTGATAGGAACTGATAGTACATAGATAAGAACGGTCATACATTCTACCACAAGCGAAAGCAAGGTTTAACGATAAGGAGGCTAGAGATACATTGGGGGAGGAGCATTTTGATGCAATCGTTTCCATTGTCGGGAGAGCGGTAAACTTTTGTTAGACAACAGCTTGAGTTTACAAGACAATGAATTGAAACAATGACTTAATCCCGCTAATATTCAGCTGAATATCTACCAGTTTAGCATCTACGAGAAGAGTTCTTGTTCTCTTGTTCTCTTCTCGTTCTCTTCTGTTCTCATCATTTAATCCAACGTAAGGCTTCCTCAACTCAATGTTGTTGTTGTTCATTTATTTTAATTCGATATTTACATAGCCAACAATATATATAAAGTTAACTAATCTAAATCGAATTAAATCAAAATTTATATGAAACTTAATGTTGAATGAAATTTAAACTACTGCAGGCACTACATTTACATTCTGGGCCATTCCATTGCTTTATCAAAAGTTTAAGGCTTTTCAAGTTTTCTGCGGATTTCATTTTGTTTGGTAGGCCATTCCATATTTGAGGGCCAACGGACTCAAGAGTGTTTGAACCAAAAGTTACTTGATTTGGTCTTATATGCTTTAAATCTTAAGGATTTCTGGTAGAATAGTTCCAAGATCTGAATTTGAAGAAATTTTTCATAAATGATGGATTTGAATTATTTAATGTTTCGTAAATTTCAATGCAAAGAGTTCTTTGACGCGAGACTGGCATTGTACATCCTCATGACTTTTGGAGTAAATCATTATATGAGCTCTTATGACCATTGTAAAGAAGTCTTAGTGCACGCTCTTGTAACTTTTCAATTTTATGAAGCGACTTCATGGAAGAAAAATACGAAACTAACGAACAATAATTGAAGTTAGAATAAACAAAGCTTTGTACTGGTACCTTTTTCTGCTCTAAACCAATAAATGATCTTAATCTTTTCAGAACGTTTAGTTGTGTCAAACGTTTAGTTGCGTCAATTGTTGGTTCACATTATTTCATCAAAAACCTGCAAGCATACTTGTCCTAGGGATGGTTAACATGTTCGTTCATCAAAGGAAAACAAAGCGAGCCAACTTGCAGACAGCGTTTTAGCTTAGTGTAGATTTGAATATGCTAGCTTCCTCCTCCTTTCAGAGTTAAGTACCTGTAATATTTTTCATTCACTTGCTCATCTTGCATAACGTTTGGATCAGTAGAAAGCAATGTCTGTTATGATTACGTTATGTTTACCCTTTACCCTAGGCTTCACATGGTGACAACACAGCAGTGGAGAAATGCTACCTCGGGTGAGTATTCGTTCGATGCTTCTTCATACAGTACTGTATTTTGGTTCAAAACTCTGGAACACTCTTCCACTGTTCATACGCGTTGCTAGCTCTACTGCGGTTTTTCGTTCAAAATTGAAAATTTAGCTCCTTGATTCATACTCTCAAAATTAACTAGCTATGTAAACCAAACCTGAGAAACCCCATCAAAGGCTCATCTGGTTATTATTGGTTATATTATCTGGTATCTTAGTTTTTAATGTAAAGTTTTTTTTAGTGTTTTGTTTTATGTGGGGGGGGGGGGGCTCTCTTTCGATTAGTTTACCTACTATTTAGAGAGCTCCTCCTTAATCGATCAGTTTTAATTACAATCATGTAAAGTATATATTTTTCTTGAATTATTCTAGTAATGTTAGTAATCTTGGTTCTCAATGTTGTGATGTGTTTAGTTGTAGAGTATTTTGTATTGACTTGTATTTAAAATTGATTGATAAATGAATGAAACTGAAAACTGAAACTCATATGTAATCAGACATATCATAAGACTACTTTTACACTATACCGGTACAGATTTGATCTGCTACAAAGTTGCTACGGTTCAAGAGCATTTACTTTGCTCAGAATCAGATTTTCTGGAGATGGAAAGAGCAAAAGTGTTACGGATTACCATGCACAGTGTAAGCAGCTGATCCGTGACACTTGCTGCGGATCCAGAGTTGTACAGCCACAGTGTAAACGGAGTCCAAGATAATTTGCTTTATTACATCTCATATTTCCAGTTTCTTATAATGTTAAATGTTTGGGCATCATTTTGATCGAGGCTTTCTCAAAGTATTCACAAACTTTGATATATATGCAAACGATCTTTTTTGAATACGGTAAATGCTCTATTAAGTCGCCGGGGGGCTTATTTAATTTCAGACACTCTAGATGGGAGGGGCTTAAAAGAGAGGGGACTTATCAGAGAGGGGAGGCTTAGTTCACAAAATCAAATGACAAGGGTACATATGATAGCTTTTTAGTTCTTTTACACCATATTTTGCGGATTCAACATACAATTTTACGATTCAAAAACATAAAATCGACACAGTTTTATCTCAAACCATATCAAAATTAACATGCAAACTTATTTAGCTCAATAACTGGAAAATCTTTGGTAACCTCAGGAATTTGATATAAGTGGAGGGGGGGCTTAATAGAGAGGGGGCTTATTTAGAATTTGGGCTCAGAGGGGAGGGGCTTATTAGAGAGGGGGGCTTAATAGAGCTTTTACGGTAATCTTTTAAACTTCACTATCTTTTGATATCAAAACATATAAAAATGCACCTTTTTCTTAACTTCAAGGCTGCTTGAAGAAATCCTACAATTTGTATGCAAAATTGAAAAGAACTCTGGAACAGAAACAAGTCTTGCATCAGCAAAATACTGGAAAGTGATGAAGCACAAAGCAAACGAAGTCATGTCTGAGGTATATACCGCGTGGACCAAACAGATCTCTCTGGACTCAATACTGTTTTCAGTCATCAGGCAAATCTGGTTTTCTGAAGGTCATAGCTCCATCATTTTTCAACGGATTTTTACGTAGATGGCAGGAAACTTTATTTGAACATCTGAAGAGCAACTTCATATAAAAGTTGGGCGAGAATCTTTTGCCGTTTTGTCGCAATCTTTAGGCAAGCGGGGCACAATTTTTTGGGACACCCTGTAGACCTCATTAATTTACCAGATTTCAAGTTTGGAACGAGTGGTTCAGTCTGGTAAATCTTCACCGTTCAGGTCTAAACGATTGATATCGAAGTTGAGTTTCGTGCCAGAAAAGAATGGATCAAGACTTGTTTTCTACTTGGTAAAAAGTTCTATTGTTCCTCTGGTTGAATACCAATAATATTTTGCTTACATACGCGTATCTTCTCTGTGTAGAAATCTCTTGATGTGTTGATGTGTATCTTCTCTCTGGTAATGCTTAACTGAGCTGGGCTTTCAAAAAGAAACTGTGCTATGTCTGTTTCAATACTGTTAATCTTCTTTTTTCTTGGTGCAGAATCTTCTCAGTGCTCAGAACATTGTGTACCCTAAAACAAACTTCTTAATGATTCGTTTATCTTATTCATAGGTGCAAAATCTACTCAGTTTCGACACCTTCATGAATGTGACTGTCCATGTAATGAAACACGAGGATGCAATTATACGTAGAAGAGCTATGGAGTTGATTGGAGAAAAGATAAAGATTATAGGACCGTTAACTCAAGGACAGGTATGTCATTTTGTTTTGTATTGTACAATGACGCTGTTACGTTCAAAGAGATTATCTAATATCTCGATCTGTAATTTGTGTAGGAATTCTTCATTTGAGATTAAGAAGGTGCATCGTAAATTAGTAACATAGTCTCAAAATTAAGTTTAACTCTCAGGCAGACAACAGAGTTGTAATTTTTCAAATTGGTTTCATAGGTTTAGGAGGCTATTTTTTTCAAGGAGGCTACTTGAAACAAACAAATGCAATCATATTCAAAAGCCCAAGCAAAGCTGAGTTGAATTTCCTTAGCAGATAAATACATTTTTTGCCGAGCTTCCATGAAACGATATTGTGNGGAGTTGATTGGAGAAAAGATAAAGATTATAGGACCGTTAACTCAAGGACAGGTATGTCATTTTGTTTTGTATTGTACAATGACGCTGTTACGTTCAAAGAGATTATCTAATATCTCGATCTGTAATTTGTGTAGGAATTCTTCATTTGAGATTAAGAAGGTGCATCGTAAATTAGTAACATAGTCTCAAAATTAAGTTTAACTCTCAGGCAGACAACAGAGTTGTAATTTTTCAAATTGGTTTCATAGGTTTAGGAGGCTATTTTTTTCAAGGAGGCTACTTGAAACAAACAAATGCAATCATATTCAAAAGCCCAAGCAAAGCTGAGTTGAATTTCCTTAGCAGATAAATACATTTTTTGCCGAGCTTCCATGAAACGATATTGTGAGTGATTCTGAAAACTTTTCATATCGTTTCCTCAACAAAATTTGATTGTTCTGTGGCGGATGTGTTTCCTTCCAATGTCTGACTTCCGGTTGCCTTCAAATAACTAAAAATTCACGATGAAAATAGTGACATTACGTAATCGAGTCAGCAAAATTTTACACACTACGCATGCGTTCATAGTCCCCGAGGTGATATTCCCGTCCTCGTCAACTTGAGCTTAAAAGACAACCTTACAAACTGGCGAAGAACAACTGTAACTTCTTTCCACGTTTTGAGATCCGTATAGAACAGCTGTAAACTTGCGAAATATGTTTCATATGTCATGTTTTACAAATGTCGTCGCAATTTTGAAAGAGTACGCGATAAGGAGGCTAGCCTCGGGTTAGGCTAACACGAAATTAACGTAATTGTTACCTCTAGATGACTAGAGGCATAGAAGTAGTAGATTCAGGAAAACTTCAGTTTATAAAGGTCTACAATATGATTGTCAACATAAGACTTTCGCTGGTCTGGTATACGATTTAGCACTCTAATGACATCATTACCTCAATACTAGTTGAATTATGAAAAGGTTTTTGCGTTTAAAACTGATAAGATTTATCACAATAGAATAACTGAAAAACCACCAAAATTTCCTTACAAATATTTCAATCCTCACAGGACATAATATCCGTTTATAAAATCTCCTTTAAAGACTTGATTGATACCTATGCTTTCAGGGTTTGTGACCGTCTTAACACTCCCCCACCCCCCAGTAACGACCCCACCAGACATTGCAAATACAACGGAGAAACTTTGATGAAATTATGCATTTTCCATGGAAATTACAAATATCATGATGGGGAAAGGAAAAATTTTGGCTATTATCTATGATGGAACTTGTATAATCTTGTACCGGGAAACAAATATTTCTACGGGAAAACAACAGAAACAAGGCGGGGAAAATGTTTAAACTCAAATATAGCGGGGAAACAAATTTTCTTGGCGGTCATCCTTTGACCTTGGCGGGGCATCGTTTCAATGGGGTCGTTATTGCGGGGTGTATCGTAACTCGACCAATCTATTCTTGTTTCAGGATTCAAAACTCCTTGGTTTAGCTTCAAATCTTCTAGCTTTGAGCAACTCAGAATCACCAGAGATGCCTTTGAACAAACAAGTTGCATTGCATACTTTGCGATCTCTTGTGCAGTTATTGTCAAAGAATTACGCAGACGATATGAAGGGTGCTGTTCCGATCATAACAGAGATATTCTCCTCGCAAGATGCAAGCCCACAAGTTGCTTCCAGTGCGTTACTGTGCCTTGGAGAATTGTGCATTGCTTTGAACGTGCATCTCATTCAGCATCTACCAGATTTTATGCCGCGTGTTCTTGGGATCTTGAATGATAGAGGGTAAGAATGTTTGTAGTTCATAGATGATTTTGCTTCAGCAAAGATGCCACCCATTTGTCGTTTTTTACTAGTTTTTCATATGATCTCAAAATCGGCGTGAAGTTAGTTTTTTACTGGCAGATTCTTATTCGCAATTTCTCACTTTGTTCAAATTAAATATCGAGTTAATCAAAACAGGAATCCCCATTTGAAAGGACACTGCTTCCTGGATAGCAAGACAATAATATTTGAAAATACGTTATCTGGTAATGAACATTTTCAAATGGATGTTAAAACTCACCTGACTGGAACCGGCCACTCCATTCTAAAATTGTGAGGGATTTTCTCTATAAAGCCTCTTCAACAAACCTTCCAAAATAGCTGACGGTCGCCATCGACTTTTTCTAATATTTCTGCCTTACAGTACCACGTTTTAGCATGTGTTATCCTCTCTTGGGAAGATGAACTCGCCCAGAATGGTTTTTCTATTCCCCCAGGGATGGAACTTTCATCCTTCACTGACATCCCATGTTTGTTTCATGTACGGCAGTTTAACAGTATGGTTATTATTTCTTGTATTTTACATTTCTTTTGCCTTTTTGAAATGTTCTCTGCATAGCTTACCTTCTCTCCTCTGCAGGCAATTAAAAATGAATTTGCAAACTCTCTTCTTTATTTCATTTAGGAAAGACGTACTTCTCGCCAGTGGCCTCACAGCTCTTAGACAGATCGTCGAATCCTTATCGAAATTTATGAGCCCATATCTCGTTCAAATTCTACAAATTCTCACTTGGAGTCAGCTTTCTGTCTGCACAGAAGCAAGTAAAACCTCTTCAACATTGCGAGGCCAAGTCAAATCGAATGTTACATCACTACGCGATGAAATTTCCAAGAAAATCACACCAAGAGTTTTACTTCCGGCATTGGATGCTTGTTTTGATCAAATCGTTCAATCAAAGAAGGTATGCAAAAAGTTACACTCGTAGAACCGTGTTTGTTGTTCTGCTGCATATCGTAATGATTTGCTAAATGAAACTCTTACTGTAACCGATAATTTCATAACCTACGAGTAGACCCATTATCCTAAAGGATAAAGGGTCTACGAATCAGATAAAGCTTGCTACGGCTGCCCAATTAATTATGCTAATCCTCTATTCAAATAATGTGTGAAACGCGTCTCCAACAAAGCCAGCATAAATTAAGTTCCTGAATTATGGAACTGTAGTAGCAAGCTTTTGCTCATTGTTTCGTAGACTCTTTCTTTTTTGGAATAATGGGTCTACACGTAAGTTAATAATTTCACTATCTTGGCACTCTTTCCTAAGAATTATCGCATTGTATGTTATATTCTCATTCGCGTCAGACAAACAAGTTTGCAGTATGTTTCATCGTGCTTTAACTCTTTACACAGTCTACAGTTTTTTTTGCACACACAAGACTTTTCATATAGCATTTCCAACGTAAATGGTGTCTTGACTGATAGAGTGATTGATACTGACTGATCGAATCATCGACTGGTCGACTGATATCTATGCTCCAAGTCATTGTGGTTGACTGCAGTCATTGATAGATTGAGTTAGTCACTGATAGATTAACTACCTTTGTACATAATCTTCTGCAGATTTGATTATTTTCGATTTATCTTTGTCACAGCATTCTACCTCATCACTGATGGAAATCGCACAGATCGCCATCGAATCAATGCCACGTGATAGTATCAAAACAAATCATTCAAAGATTCTGTCATTGTTTTTGAAAGCCTTCGATATCAGGACCTTGAATTCTGATAAGTCAGAACCGGAATTAGAAAATATTGAAGGAAGCATTATTACTGCATTCTGCTCTCTGGTAATGAAGTTATCTGAAAACATCTTTAGGCCTATGTTTACCAAGGTAAGTTGATTTCAGGCTATGGATATGGATCTTAAAATACAGGGTGTCCCAAAGAAATTGTGCCCCTTTGCTTGAAGATTGTGACAAAACGGCAAAAGCTTCTCACCAAATCAGAAATAAATAAAGCACTTTATCTAGAAACTTTATCTTTACCTAAAATAATATTTCTATTCTGATTCCATTTTTTACCACAGTAGATAATATAGAGGTAAACACAAAGAGTTGATATATTCATCTATAAACCCAGGTTCCCAGAAAGGAAAATATTTTTCCACCTCTGGATCTGCTTGAAATTTGTTTTCGCCTATGCCTGTTTCCGTCTATTGCAGATTCTTAGTTGGTCAGCAAATGAAGAAAAGCCGGACCGACTGCTCACATTTTACAGACTGTGTGGAGCCATTGCTGAGAAGTTAAAAGGGCTGTTTTTGCTGTTTGCTGGTCAAATCTTGAAGCCTTGCGCGGAATTAATTGCGAAGAGTAATCCTATGGAAGATGGTATGTTGGCTTTTTGCTGCATACTTTTTGATCAGTCATGCAGTTGAATACTGTTTAAGGCAACGTATAGCCACTTATTGTGTATGATGTTTCTTTTCACAGTTATGATACCAGCTAACGAAGATTCCCTATTACAAACAAACGTCAATCTTTGCAGATCGTTGCCATGTCATTACCGCAAAGCATAGGTTCCAATTCTTTAAAAAGGCTGGTGTAAAATTGAGTGACCTATTTCGTTGAACTGAATGACTTCAAAGAAACTTTAGCTATTTCTCTATAATTTTACCGTTGGACTTTTCGGAAATCTTCGATATTTTCAGATTTAGAGTGATTTACTTCTTTTTCAAGAATTCAAGAAAAATTTTTAAAAAAACTTAAAACCATCGTAATTTGTAAACTGTTTGACGTAACACGACGTAATTTCGAAGAACACCATAGTTTATGAATGCCTACAATATGGTATCAAGCAAAAGTCTGTCACTCATCTGGTTTATGATTTAGAAATTTGATGACGTCACATCCTCAAATGAGTTGAAATGTAAGATACGCTGTTATTTCGAAAAATATTCAAAGTTTCTGGAAAGTCCAACGGTAGAATTATAGATAAGTATCTAAAGTTTCTTTCAAGTCATTAAAACAGAGGAAATAGGTCATTACATTTTACACCCACCGTTTTACGCCGAGAAAATTTGGAACCTATGCTTTACCGTAATGGTGAATCCAAAATCTGAATGCTTGACAGTTTAAANTCAAGCAAAAGTCTGTCACTCATCTGGTTTATGATTTAGAAATTTGATGACGTCACATCCTCAAATGAGTTGAAATGTAAGATACGCTGTTATTTCGAAAAATATTCAAAGTTTCTGGAAAGTCCAACGGTAGAATTATAGATAAGTATCTAAAGTTTCTTTCAAGTCATTAAAACAGAGGAAATAGGTCATTACATTTTACACCCACCGTTTTACGCCGAGAAAATTTGGAACCTATGCTTTACCGTAATGGTGAATCCAAAATCTGAATGCTTGACAGTTTAAACGTCTTCACTTTACAATAGGGATGAAATTTGATGCGCAATTGCATGGAGTATTTCACACCAGGACTGCAATTAATTTAGCCGGGAAAATCAAAATCATTGGCAATATGTTGGCTTGGTGCACATCCAGTGAAAAGCTTTGGGAAGCTAGCCCCACTTTCAGCTCTGCCAAGTGATGATGTGAAAAAAAAGACGTTCTCGTTTCACCCGTTTGAAGAGGGCGAACGAGCCCTGTTAACAGCTGTTATGCAGGAGTCATATACCTGCTTGCAGGTCTGCCCCACTTACCATATAATCGTGTTTCAGATTTATCATACAGTGTGTCTCCTATTTACTAAGAGGTCTTGTCTAAAATCTTCCACTTAACCTCGGATAAAGGGCCAGCACTGTACATGTAATCAGTCTTAATCTTTGAATAACACTTATCTTTGAATGTTGTTTTGTTTATTGAATGTAAAACTGTTTTTGTAGGGTGTGAGGTCAGATGGTCTGGCACTGAATGGAAATCAAACTTGTTGCTGATATATATCTTCAATTGTCTTCAGAAATGTTTCATAAATGATGCTACAGGCTTCTTAAGCAAAGAAAGGTTCGAGTATTTGTTTACACCATTGGTTGACCAGGTTAGTATCACCAGTTAAAGGGGTTGGGTCACGTAAAGTAAACAAACTTCTTTCTAAACGACGATTTTGCAGTTTTTGATAGGCCATTTCACAGAGATTTTCCACTATTTTTCACAAAATGAATGTGTTATATTGAAGATGGACTCTTGAATTTCGTAGAGAAAAAACGAAACACTCATATGTTGTACGATTGCAGAGATATTCGTGGATTTTAGAATTAACTTTATTGTGGATTCACCCCATCCACCAGAATTTGTGCAGAACACAATGGATACACGCAGGAAGCAATATAGATTATAAGGATAACAGGTCTGCTTACGGTTATGTGATCCAGCCCCTTTAATCCTAAAACTCTTTTTGGTTGCATTTTAAATATCACATGTTGCAGTTTTCATTGAATTTTGCATGACTATGTGCTTTCTTTCTGAATGTGGGGATGGCTCAGTGGTAGCACGCTTGACTACCAATCTGAAGGTTGGTGGTTCGGGTCCCTGCCCTGCCGAACATGCAAGTAAGTGTGAAGAGAGTCGCCAACTCTCTGTAATTCCAGGCTAAAGGAATCACGAGGTGTGGTCACATCCAAAAGAAGGACCACAACGCTGCTTTGATAAGCTTAGCTTTCCAGCGTCCTAAAAAGCTGCCTTCGGATGCTGGGTAGAACTATAGAGAAAATAAAATTCTTTCTGAAATTTAAGACCAGGCGAGATTCTTGATGTAGACAAAGAAATCACTCTGGTAATCATTTATGCATTTTGTAATGCAACTTTGAGGCTCGAAAGGCCTCAGTGTGCCAGAAATCTGTCTGTTTCTTTGCGTCCGCTTCCTTTGCAGCTTATGTGTCTAGTAACCTGATTTAGTATCAAGATTTGCTTTGCAATATTCTCCAAACCCATCCAGCTCTCAAAACAACCATATCTGCCAATTTAAACCTGTCGTAAAATAATCAATATAGATAGAAAGATAAAATAGCCTTTCATCTTGTAGTTAAGAAACAAAGTTGGAAGATTGATATTGCAATCTAAATTTAGTAATTTTTCAAACATGTGTACATTTTTGGACGGCCCAGTAGTTCATGCAGTTGTCCCATCATTGCAGGTTGCTATTGCTCCATTATTCACACGGACGACATGTCACGTAACTTTATCATTTCTCGCTCGAAAATCAGACTTGGGGTGAATGAAGCCATTGCAAAACATAACGCCGCACTGGAATCTTGAGACTCTCTCCTTTTTTATCGAAATAAATCAATTCTAAAAGCTTGGAAGCTGCTTAAATATTTCCAAAACTTTAGCGAATAGATAAGCGAAGGTCAAAAAGGAAAGCTGTCTTAAAAGAAGCGAGTAATCACTTACAACTGATAGATTTTGTAGCGTTGTTTACAAAGTTCTGGTGACAAAGGCAAATTTGTCACAGCTTTCGTGGCTTAACTTTATGGTTTGCCTTGAAGAACAGCTCCTTCGTGTAATTATTTCATTGATTTTGACACCCCCGTCTATGTGCCTCGGTGAGAGGTCAGCTATTCACCGGGGTCCTAGTGACCGAAGTATATGGTAAAATTTTCACCAGGTAGTTCCAATTATGCAACGAGGGCGGCATAATTATTGGCGGGGTACTGTTTCTACGATGAAATATTTTCTCAAAATTTTCCCCGGGGTTCGCCAATTTTCAGCCGAGGTTTCACTTGTGAGGCATTTTATACCGGGGAGATCCACGTCTTGTCCAGGGACCTATTTTGCTAAAATTTTTTCACCGAGGAAATCACCGGGGTAGAATGTACCGGGGCACTTAGACGGGAGTGTATTTTGGTCTGACTGACAATAGCTACCTATCCTTTCCCTGCTCGCTATCAAAAGGGAGAATAGCTCAATTTTATGCAACTTTTTTGCCAATTTCCAATAGAACCCTATAAAGCGTTTTCGGAAAATTCACCCCAAAGATAGCCTGCGCTACGTGCAGACTTTGCTTTTCCACTGTAAAGACAGTTGTTAAGGAAACTTTCCTCATTTGCTCTCCTTCGCAATGGAAAGTAATGTCTGCACGCCTTCTACAGCATAGGGCTCAAATCTTTCAAATCTTTAAAAATGTGGGTGTAAAATTCTGACATTTTTCTTTGAATTGAATGGCTTGAAAGAAACGTATGGTACTTTGCTGTAAATCTGCCGTGAACATTTTTTGACATCTTGATTTTTTATCAAAATGGCGGCAATTTAATTATTTTTGAAAAATTAATGCAAAATTTTGAAAAATGTAAATCACCGTAAGTCCTAAACCGATAGATGAAAACTGATATAACCTTCAAGAAAAGCATATTTTGTGAAGGTCTACAATATGGTGGCAACCCAAAATTTGTAGCTTTTCTGGTTTAGGATTGAGAAATTTGATGACGTCATAGCCTCAGATTTGATAAATACCGCCATTTTTAAAATAATCAAGATGTCAATACATTTCCACGACATATTTACAGCAAAAACCCTACGTTCCTT
>REGL01000306.1:136913-146925 GCA_004194395.1 Aurelia aurita complex sp. Pacific
GACAAAAGAAAAGAAAACCTAACTCTTAAATAGACTGTTAAAACTATTTAGGGAAGAGGCCTGTTTGGTATCGTTACCACAATTTTGCTCCTCGATAAGAAAAACATTTTTGCCCATTACTTAATTTTTTTTGGGGCAGTCTTTTAGTGTTGTCAAATGCCATATTCTCAGTAACTGTTCAATGCAAAAGATCCTGGTTGTTGTCAAATGCCCTGGGACCAGGAGAACATTTCCTGTCACATGCCCAGAAGGGTAGGGAATATTTGTGAGCAATTACCACTGGTTGTTCAGGGTAGGAATTGAACGAGACGTTATGGTTTCATTTCAAACAAGTCAGTGTTAATATTTTAGATTGGTATTCGTGCACTTGTTCTTTTTCAATCATACTTTGTATCTCGACAGCTGGTTACATTGCAAATTTGATGGGTCTTCCTATCAACCTTGTGGGAGCTTGCAATCAAAATGATGCATTTCATCAGATCCTGAGCAAGGGTGTCTTTCGTGAACCTAAAGAAGTATTGAAATCTACATCTTGTTCAATGGACATTATGGTGAGTTTACAATGTAGCTTTCAAGCACAAAGGCAGATTTTGTAATACAATTAGCATCAGGTGCATTTGATTGACACCTCAGATCTCGTGAAGAAGGAGCATGTCTTAATTGTCATTTGTAAAAAGTCCATATTTTTCCCCTCGTGAATTTGTAAGTCTTTTTCATATTCGATGTAACGCATATATGTTGTGGATGACAGTTCATCCATACATAACTCAAATATTCAGATCTACGATCTTGTGAAGAAGGGACCCTAACCTGATAGCTTGGGTGCAGTGTCTTGAGCCATGGGAATTCTGGAGAGGGAGCAATGATGGTTGCAATTTTTGTCAATGTTGTTTTCTTGGCCAGGGCTACTCTTGTCCAGCACATATCGCCGATGCTGCCCCTACCTGATGCTGCCCCTATCTGAAAGTATTTAATCGTTTATGTGTAGCTTTTTGCATTTGAATACTTAGTTTCAATCCAGTTTTATATTCTTTTATGTTGATGGCCACGAGGGGCATATCACTCTGTAAAAATCTCGTACACTTTTGGCAAAAATTCCTTTGTTATCAAGAAAAATCCGTAAAAAATCCATACAAATCCTATTGTTTAAAAAAATCTCGTACGCCATTTCAGAAGAGTGATACACCCCTCGGGTGGCCATGGGGTTTTCATTGTCTTTTGCTCCCCATGGTATCATTGTCCTTGTGGTGTCGTAAAGTAGTTCATAGGTAGTATCTTGAAGGTAATGTATCCATATAAGTACAGCCGTGTATGCATTCTGTGAAAATATGCTGACACGATGCTGACGAAGAGCCTCGAAGATCGGGCTGTGATTGGCAAACTAAAATTTCAGCTCCGAGAGCGCAACCGCAAGTAAGTCATCAATCTGTTTAGATTAGTCCTTCCCACTTGTGAGCTCCTTTACCAAAGTGAGCACATGAAATATCACGTGAAGTTGGCATGTCCCCGCAAAGCCGCTGTACTTACATGGACACATTTACCTTAAGTATTTTGTTACTGTAAAACTTTTAATTGAATAGGAAAATTTCGAAATTCTTCGCAGCTTAACCTGTTCATTGCTTTTTTTCCAGGTGCCATACAACATAGAAAGACTGTTTTATCTGGCTGGTGACCAGGATGGAACGACTTTAAAGATAATGCAAGAATTTAAGAATGAGAGGCAAGCAAAAATACCAGAATCAGTTTTGACAAAGGTACGAATTGTTCATGTTCCTTTGAAAGGTTTCTTCCTCTCCTCTTCCTCGTGTAAAAGTTGTTTAAACTCATATATCATCATGTTTCTAAACTGTTTTGCAAACATTAAAATCAGTTACGCATATAATTGTTCCCCTCGTGAAAAGATATGCACGCACGTGACGAAATCATCAAATGCGTTAGGCTAATTATAGACCTGCATATGCAGCTCTTGAGTCAGCTATTTATCTCCGTCAACTAACTTTAAAGCTAGTTGACGGAGTAGAGGCAATCTATAATTAGGACAAAGAAACGCCTACGCATATCATTGCTCCCCTAGTGAAAAGATATGCATGCACGTGATGAAATAATCAAAACAATAGGCTAATTATAGACCTGCATATGCAGCTCTTGAGTTAAATATTTATCTCCGTCAATTAACTTTAAACAACTTGCGCAGCATAGTACAGGTTGTCCCAAAAGATACCGGGTGTCCCAAAAAAGTACCTCTGTTTAAAAAATCACCAAAAAATCGATCATTAAACTTTTGATAAAATTGTTTCTTTGATTTGTTTTGTCAATGACCCAAAAATATTCAAATATGATAACATCTCTGTTTTTAATTCTAAAAGGGTAAGAAATGACAGGTTGAAAAACCTTATTTTGAGCGAGACTTGCCTAAGAGTCCAAATTATCAGACTTTATTATGCTTGAAGTCTGGAATGATAGTGTGCGTTCCTTTTTGTCATTTGTGGCCAAATCCAAAGCATAACATGCACAAAGAAACTTATTTGGCCATCATCATTGCGTTTTTGCGGTATGATTCAAAACCAGGCAGCCTTGAAAAATCTAAACTTGCTCATTTCTAAACCAATTACAAGGTCAGCTATCTATATCGCAGGGGGTCCAGTAATGTCAGTGAAGACTACTGTAGTTTTGGTCTCTTGGTTTCGTGGTTCTTGGTTCCTTCGTTACGAGGCGCAGGATTTGAAAAGCCCGCGATTTCAACGGCAGCCAACGAGAGAAGAGCTCTCACATGACAAATGAAACAACAGCAGGCCGACCGCACACAAGGATGATGTAATCGGTATCAAATTACACAGCTGTTATTTTCATGACGAACCAAGGAACGAAGGAACCAAGAACCACGGAACCAAGAGANGAAACAACAGCAGGCCGACCGCACACAAGGATGATGTAATCGGTATCAAATTACACAGCTGTTATTTTCATGACGAACCAAGGAACGAAGGAACCAAGAACCACGGAACCAAGAGACCAAAACTACAGTAGTCTTCACTGACATTACTGGACCCCCTGTGTCTATATCTGGGAAAATAATTTAGTCCTTGACCTACTTGACAAAAAAGGAATTTGAGCTGATCTTTAAATGCTCGAAACTTGGTGACTTTTAAGTGGACTTGCAAGAATCTGGAGTCTAAAATTAATTTAAGATGTTAGGGAAAGCCCGTTCATTTGATGGCTATTTTTTGATATTTGATCAAAAGTCGAATAATTTTTTGGGACACCCTGCAATTATTGTGCTAAAGGTGGCACCAGGGAGTTTTATACCTTTGATCCTCAAATAATTTCAGTTGATTTGTTGGTCGATATACCGGGTGAGTAAAAAATATCCCGTTTGGAAGGCTACTGCTCCATGAATATCAAAGCAATGATATTGAAAACTGTCTTGTTTTATTGCCAGTATGTTCAATTAGGTTGAATAATTTACCTGGCTTTAATCGGTCATTCCTTCCCGTGGATATGGGAGATTTTCTGCAGAGAGCCCCTTGAAACAACCTGCAAAAACGAGTGAAAACAATGAGCAAATTTTCCTTGGTTTTCCTTCAGAAAAAAAATGATGACACATGTGTATTCAAGTGTTTTGTCCTCTTTGGAAAATAGAATCCCGTGAATAGTTTATTGCTACCTTGGCGAAGGCTCGTTCATCCTCCCAAGAAGATAGCACGTACTAAAGCGTGCAGTAGTCATTGCTGTAAGGCCATGTAAGGCAGAAATGTTAGGGAAAGTTGTTTGTGATTTCGGACATGTTGTGAAGGTTTCTTGAAGAGGCGTTCTTGAGAAAATTCCTCATGATTTCAGAACGGAGTGGCCGATTTTAGTCAGGTATATTTTAAAATAGATTTGAACATGTCTGCCATTAAACTATATATCTGCCGATATCATTGTCTTGATATCCAGGGATGCACGACCTTTTACACGGGGATTCGTTTTATTCACACACCCGGTATCATGGAACACAAAAGATCATTGTAAAATTTCCCTGATGCCATCTTTAGTGCAATCGTCAATGTCATTGCAGATCATTTCTCAAACCAGACTAGACTTATGACCTTGAGCTCTTTGTTTCCCTTCGTACTTCGATTGATCTTGAGTCCCTTGTTTCTCTGCTTTCTTCGATTTGGTGATATCGCTTCGGCCTCGACTTCGGCCTTATCACCAAAGTGACGTGAAATCAGGGAACTGAGATCAAGGCTATGACCAAACCCAGACTTCGTCCGGTGCATTATTTTGTTTCTTTTTTAAACAGCTTCGCAAGACAATTCAAACTGCATCTGTATCAGAAACTGAAGTTAGAGAAGCGATGAAGAAAACATGGGAAAGATTTGAATATCATATTGAACCACACACGGCTGTCGCAGTTGCCATAGCACTCTCTCCTGATAGGTAAGCATTAATACTTCTAAGAGCCTGTTTACATGGGGGTTGTCGTCAGCCCGTTTACCTGAGGTGAAGTTTCATCATTCCTCTGTGGTTAAATAGTTGTAAATGTCAGTTTGCCATTACATGGAAAGAGTTTCAGCGCGTCCTGAAATTTCAGCTTGTATTGTGCAAGCCAAGATGCAACATTATTCCCTTAATTAGCGTGTTAATCTCATTTTTGGCTACTGTGAAGGAGCCATCAATCCGTTTTCTCTTTTTTCAAATCTATAAATAGAAGAGACTTCAATCTATATACTGTAGTTTGATACCACGTTTGAGTAAACTGTCCTGTAGTTACTGATTTGTTGAGAAAGAAAATGAAAATAGTTGGTTGTTTCAAAAACCAGAGATCCATGTAATTAACCTGATAAACTTGAATCTTTTGGCATCAAATTGACTTCAATTTTACATTTTTACCAGGGAACATATTAGGAAGTACCTGGTGAGTCAAAAAAGAGTTTACACGTTTGACAGGCTGTGGAATAAGAAGTATTAACTTAGACCAGAAAATGGTTAACTTAAATTCCTGTAATGGGTTTGTATGGGAATCGAGAATTCCACCTTCCATTCTGATCCATGATCCCTGAAATTATGAGTCGTTTGAGGGCTGCAATGATCTGGGAACTAGTTCTCAGGCGATAACTTTCAGAGCGCAGCATTGTTCAAACCTTAGGCCGTTAAATGTAAGCAAGAATGGACTGCCGAAGCAAGAGAGCAGAGATACTCATGAAATGAGGACAAGCAAGGTAACGAACTACATTCATCCATTTTGTAACATTCAGGTCAGGTATTGTGGACGCGATCGACACAAATTGTGTCCACAATACCCATGCTCAAACCCTAAGTTGAAATCTCTTCTATTGAAAGTCCTAAAAGGACGAAAGGAATGATACAAGGAATGATAAAATGACTGTTTCCATAAAAACGTCTAAACAAGGGAAGCAACTCAAAGCATGCAGAGCGTTCAACAAGTCATTATAGCTTGTACTCTAGTTAAAATTTATTTACTTTTTGTTAACATTTTTACTTTATTTAAAATGGTGCTGAAAAATCTGTCTGTTTTTGCGTCCGTTTTTCTCCTAGTACCTATTATTTAGTATATACTACAGTACCAAGTTTTTAAAATTTATATATTTATATATATATATACGCACTTGCCATTAACTCTTTTAATTTGAACCATTTTTGTAACCAACTTTGTATATTTAAGTTTGTCTTTGTACATTTTGTTTTTGACATGGCCCCCTCAAAACTACTGCTTTTACCGATGGAATGACTATGTATGAATAATTAAAAATTTAATTGAAAGCCATCAAGCAAACGTTGTATCATTGCACATTTTCTTTGTTTCTCAAACGTGGGACTCCTTTGGGACACTAGGTAGTTTCTTACAAACGAGTTTCTTGAATGAGTTTCTTAAATGGGCTCCATCGTCACAAAAAAATTTGTAAAATCCATTGTTTCAGGCACGTGTCCATTATTTTCTGCAGTTTTTTAGCCTTCACCCAAGCCACCAAAAAGCGACCGTATCCAAGCAATCGTAACAGAAGGTTTGGTTTGTTCCTATGTGAATTACAAATATTTATCTTCGAAACAACGCTTTCATCTTTGAAAAACAGATGAAAGGTCTGTGTGATATTGCTTATCAAAAACTGCAAAATCAACCTTTCGACCGAAATATGGAGACGGGACCCCTGAAAGAACTTGTACTTCTTGCAGATATGGCGTGAAGTTAGCTGACAACAAGGTTGTTTGCTTATCTTGTGCGTCACCACAGAAATTCCCAGACATATTCGCTGAAGAAGGTATTCCTCTAGAGCAAACGGAAGAGGTCAAAGCACTGTTGAAGAAGCCTAAGCGATTTGAACACTGGAAAAGAAATGAAGATTGGATTGGGAAGATGAAGGATGGAGTAAGACAAGCTACAAAACAATTTAAAGAATCATGATGGAGTGATATATGATAAACTGTTGAGAGGATGGTACTTTTGTGTGTTTATTTTTTTTACATTTATCACAGAATCCTGTTTATGTGGAAGTAAGCCAATCCTGAATCCTCCTATAAAAGACAGATCTCCACCTGGATCTCTATGCGGACAGCGAACTGGATTTTTCATATGAGGGGACTAAAGTACAACAAAAAACTATATAGAGTAAATTGGTCTTCGGTCACAGAACTATTATCATTATATTGCAAAACACTGCATGCTCGGTATCATTTAAAGCATAGATGAGAGCGGAGTTTAGTCTCTTGGGAATTATTTGAAGTTTTTTTCTCTCTTTGTTGCAAAACAAGTTTGGCATCCTATGAAACTGTGATGCCTTCTGATTATGAATCTGCAAGCAGAATACGGTAAAAGTCGTTCCATACGAATCAATGAGCTCCAGAATAGCGCCTGGTCGAGCAAAATCTGACGACAGTGCATTCGCTGACAGGCGACGGTCAAACCAGTCACTCTGTGTAAAATCTAACTTCATATTACTGTTTTGCGAAGACCGGCACTTTCAAATAGTGCATAGCAAGTTTAAACAATCTGTGAAGCAAAAACTTCCTAAAATTCCCAAAAGAGTATACGTAAACAACATTTTACAATGTTATTAAAGCGTATCTAAGCATAGATAAGACTTCAATAGAAATAACCTTGCAAAGGCAATAGGCCGATACACGTGCCGCACCATATTTGGGTAACTGATCTACGTCAACAAGAAATCCTGATATCTGATAGGCTAGAGTTTGACCNATCATGATGGAGTGATATATGATAAACTGTTGAGAGGATGGTACTTTTGTGTGTTTATTTTTTTTACATTTATCACAGAATCCTGTTTATGTGGAAGTAAGCCAATCCTGAATCCTCCTATAAAAGACAGATCTCCACCTGGATCTCTATGCGGACAGCGAACTGGATTTTTCATATGAGGGGACTAAAGTACAACAAAAAACTATATAGAGTAAATTGGTCTTCGGTCACAGAACTATTATCATTATATTGCAAAACACTGCATGCTCGGTATCATTTAAAGCATAGATGAGAGCGGAGTTTAGTCTCTTGGGAATTATTTGAAGTTTTTTTCTCTCTTTGTTGCAAAACAAGTTTGGCATCCTATGAAACTGTGATGCCTTCTGATTATGAATCTGCAAGCAGAATACGGTAAAAGTCGTTCCATACGAATCAATGAGCTCCAGAATAGCGCCTGGTCGAGCAAAATCTGACGACAGTGCATTCGCTGACAGGCGACGGTCAAACCAGTCACTCTGTGTAAAATCTAACTTCATATTACTGTTTTGCGAAGACCGGCACTTTCAAATAGTGCATAGCAAGTTTAAACAATCTGTGAAGCAAAAACTTCCTAAAATTCCCAAAAGAGTATACGTAAACAACATTTTACAATGTTATTAAAGCGTATCTAAGCATAGATAAGACTTCAATAGAAATAACCTTGCAAAGGCAATAGGCCGATACACGTGCCGCACCATATTTGGGTAACTGATCTACGTCAACAAGAAATCCTGATATCTGATAGGCTAGAGTTTGACCGTAAGTGGCTTGAGCCACTTTTATATGCTTACATTCCCTTTAAGTAAACAATATTTTACAATACTTGCAAGAATCAAGTTCCATTTGCTAAGCTCTTTCGAATGGTATCTAGTTTGCATTATTTTGAAAAATAATCGTAGTTCTGTGGCCAAAAACAGTTTTACTCTACATATGTAGTTCTTGGTTGTACTTTATTTTTTGAGGGAAAATTGACAAATGCATGTTTTCCTTCCAACCCCACATTCGGAATGGGGATTTGCTTTTTCGGGAGATGGGCTAGTTCCCTCAAAGACCAACTTGCCCTAATGATAAAAAAATGATGCTTACGAGGAAAGATTTACGAAAAGGTTTAAGTATATACCGTAAGTCCTCAAATATGCCCCCACCTTCGAATAAGCCCACACCCAAAAATATCTTTTGCGAAATAAGCCCGTTTTGCAATTACAAAGTAAGGAAATTCAAAGTAGAAATTCAAAGAAGAAGACAGTTTCTAGACGTTTCGTTTCAACTATACGTTTTTGTTTTGTTATAAGAAACTTGGATCAGCACTTAGTGCTAAAAGTTTCTTAATTTTGCATGAAATTTTCGATGTTTTAGTAGCAAAATATTCTTAATTAGTTTCTTACTTTAGGGCCTAAAATTGTGTTATGGTTCGAGGTTGAGCCTTCTTATCGACAAAGGGCTTGCATTTTGCATTGCTATTGTCACCATGAATAAGCCATGCACATTAAGGCAAAAAGTTACAAATTTTTGCAGTCAGAAGTTAAAGATAAAGGTAGCTTTGTTAGAGAGACATAAATAAGAGAGACATACAGAAATAAAATTCTATAGTTTCTTAATTGTTCTTGAACGTAGTACTAGAGTTTCTTAAATTTTTGGTCATCGTAGTACATAAAAAATGTGCAGCAGCTAAATAATACGATGTATTATTGTTTGCACAAAAATGTTCATTGAATTCGCCTTGCTTCTAAGGGCATTTGATTGGCATTCTATTGAAAAATCAGATTCTGTGAGAGCTCGCTTATACACATTGAAAAGGTTCATTGTTCAGTTATTTTCGATTTTTGCTCTACAATAAAATTTTGCCAAATTTACGATGGTGCGCGCCTGAAATAATAGATTTGATTTGCTCCCCAATGCTGACGAGACTTTGCGTGAAACAATGAGACCTCACTTTCGACTTCGAGGAAGCTCATGCGATCTGCGATCGAGGCCATGGTTCAGTTATATTTTCAAAATGTCGGATGATGTGTATAAAAATGCTGTTGTTGGCGGACTGAAATTAAAAGGCCCGAAGAAAGCTGGAATGAAGAAGTAAGCATATTTCTACTCAATTTAAGTAGTGGTTAAACCTAATTGCAGGAACCCCCTGGTCTGCTAGCTAGTTATGCTCGAAAAGTGAATTATAATCGATGAATTCATCTTTTCATTCATTCATACTTTCGAAAGTAGGCCTCTTCTCTAAAAAAGACGAAGTATAGAGGGGTGTCGCCCTGATTGAGGGTATTTCACATTTGGCCAAATATTCCTGCTGAGCGAAAGAATTTTCAGAAAGGAACTTACCATGAATACCTTCCTAAACTCTCCCCCGTTGTTGATATAAAATATATTTGTCATTGGCGATATCGTCTTTTGGAGCGAGCTGCTCAAGCACACTGCGGTCCAGAGGGCCTAAATGTCCGACGTCGCCCTGAATGAGGGTATCCAAGCTTTCACTTCGTTTCATGTAAATTTAAGACAATTTGATGCGAAAATCATCAGCATATCAACGATTAACGAGTTTTGGTTGCTCTTCGATGTTTTCTGATGGTATTTGCTGCGTTTTGTTACTGGAACCATTGATCTTCGTTACCGCATATACGTTCGAAGATTTTTCAGTAAGCTGGCATCAATTCTTCCTCCTTCTGTCAACTGAACAATATCTAAATGAATTTCTAATATTGAAAAATATTTTTCCAGTCTTTCAATAGAATCAACCTATTTTTGTGCCGTAAATTGTCCTTTTACCACAAATAT
>REGL01000306.1:185387-195562 GCA_004194395.1 Aurelia aurita complex sp. Pacific
AACTTGCAGCAGACTGTTCAACTGGTATGATATATTCAAATACAGTGGATGTTAGTTTTAAATGTTTGTTTAAACTTCGTTGCAAAATTTTCTTCATTAAACCTGCAAGGTTGACTTTTGTACAACAGAAGAACACTGAAGAATGAATTTCATATCTATAGTTCTGATTCAAGGTTTTAGACCCGTTTACACGAGCAAAATGGGATCGATCACCAAATTTTGCATGCGTTTACACGGTATTGATCCCAATATATCTTGCCTTACACAGGATCTGACGCAACCAAATCTGCATTGATTTTCATCCATGAAAAACAATGAGAACTATGCACTTTGTTTTCACATCTTGGTCTAAAAACAAAAGAGTGCAAAAAACAAATGAATTCCTAAAAGCCAAACAAAGGCTGAAAAATAATGGAATTAGCATCACTTACTATCCATACCAGTTTGGGATCGATCCCGTAAATTGCACCGGTTTACACGAGACTGGATCGATCCCAAGCTGGAACGCTTTCCTAGCGAACCAAAATTAGCACGGATAGCAGATCGATCCCATGTAAACGCAAGGCCGATCCGTACCAGTTTGGGATCGATCCCGTAATTTACACCCGTTTATACGAAACTGGATCGATCCCAAACTGGAACGCTTTCCTAGCAAACACAAATCAACGCGAATAGCAGTCCTAGCGATCGATTCCGCGTAAACGCAAGGCCGATCCGTACCAGTTTGGGATCGATCCCGTTTGGGGTCGATCCTGTGTAAAAGGGATCACATAATCGCTATGTACAATGCACTTGAATTGACAGCCAATGATTTAGTTTCAGCCAAGCACGCATCATTTGGTCCTCGGTGTATTTTCGCATAACAAGGTGTATTTTCTCATGATCATCAATTAATTTTAAAATTCGACATCGTACAAAGAACTAAGATTCAAACGAAGTTTCGAGCATAACTCTTTATCAGGTTTAAAGATAGAAAAAGAAGCGAGCATAGAAAGATAGAGTCGAAGGGTAATTTTGAAAGATTATGTAGGTAATCTTAAACTGGACCTGAAACTGAAAACAGTGGTTGGTTCTCTTTAAGGCAAGATACTGTAAAAAAAAACGAATTGAATAGAAACACTGTTTAATTCATAATGCAGAACTTCTAAATTCATGATTGGTCAATGAGTGCAAATTACTATACCTGATACACTGTGTGGTTGGTTCTCTTAAAGGCAAGATACTGTAAAAAGAATGAACTGAATGGAAACACTGTTTAATTTATAATGCAGAACTTCTAAATTCATGATTGGTCAATGAATGCAAATTACTATACCTGATACACTGTGTGGTTGGTTCTCTTTAAGGCAAGATACTGTAAAAAGAATGAACTGAATGGAAACACTGTTTAATTTATAATGCAGAACTTCTAAATTCATGATTGGTCAATGAATGCAAATTACTATACCTGATACACAGTGTGGTTGGTTTGCTTCAATGCTCTGCTGATTTTCCAGCAACCCAAGAATTAAGTTGTCTTTGGGATCATTGATAGGAATTGTTCCCTTTATGTATTTTCTCATAACGAGGAAGACAAAGGGATTTGATAACCGTCTATCGTGTCATTTAAAGGCAATTGATAAAAATTTGGGCTAAAAATATATCTTTCGCGATGCTTATGCTTTGATGAAGTGTTCTCAGAAGTTAGCAATTCATTTGTCAAATCTGTTCGTCACCTTTTCTTATCGGAAACCTGATATATATCTGTTTTTACCCTTGCTCACCAAGGCTACGAACGCAATATTGTGCAGCTTTGAAAGCACTTTATTCGTTGTTTGCATTAGCGACCTGTCTGAGATTTTAGCTGCTTTGGCTGTCAATTTAAAGTGAAGTTTCTGGTAACCAGTGACAAGAAAACTATCTCGAGAAATTTCCGTTAGATTTTAGATAAAACATTTCGAGGTTGAAATCTTTTGAAATGTTTAATGCTTTTGACACTCAGCAGCTGCCCACTATCGCAGGCATAGGTAACAAATCATTTTCCAATCTCGAATCTCCTTTGTCCTTTGGAAGGGACGTTTATCCTATTTGTACTGGGGGCCGTTTTTGCCCCCCTACCAGACTTTGCTGCACTACGCTAAAACGACAAGAGATATAACCACCAGTTTTGGTGACTTTTACTCAACTTTCAAACGAGTAGAGATGCCACTAGATATATCGGAGTGAAACGATAAAAAAGGAAGACTCGATGTATCATAAAAAAATCTTAATTCCAGTTCAGAGTTTTCTACCGGGTGATTAAAAAAAGGTATCACGTTTGGAGGGCTGTGGAATAAAAAGTACGCAGCTGATATTCAAAACTGAGATGTTAATCAATCTATCATTTAAAGACTAACTTAGATGTAAAAGTTTGTTTGGTAAAATCACTCATTTTGTAGAGACAGAAATGAGGAAAATGCTGGCAAGAGGTTTGTATGGGAACGAGAATTCCACGTGCTACTCTGGTCCATGATTTACTTGCCACTGACATTTAAATCCTTTTTCTGAAATTGACAATTGCGCTAAATTTAAATTTAAATGGCATATAAATCATGGACCAGAATGAAGCATGGAATTCTCATTGCCATACAACTCCCTCATCAGCATTTTCCTAATTTCTGGGTCTAACAGATGGATGATTCTACCAAACAAAATTTTCACATCTAAGTTAGCCTTTGACTGATAGATTAACATTTCAGTTTTGAATATTGGTCGCATACTCTCTATTCCACAGCCTGCCAATTGTGTTAACTTTTTGACTCACCCGGTACAGCCGTTGATAAATACGTCAAATGTGCATTCACCTCAGCTTTACAGTGTTGTACGAGCAGCTCTCTTTATAACCTGATCTCCATTTAACCTTCGCATACATCATTGTGAATGATTCTAGCAATTTTATGGAAACACACACAAACGATTTTAGTGATCGCTGTGATCAAGATCGTTGGAATAGAAGGATAGAAATTTTCACTATTCCAGAGATCGAACAGCGATCTCACCAATTTAGACTGCAATGCAAGAAGATTGACTGCAAGCTATCCTTGCAGGAGTCAGTAAATGCGGTTTTTTAGCGACCGGAGCGACCCTAGCGATAATGTAGAAGCAATTAATCAGCGATCAAAAGTCAGCGACCAAAATTATCGAAAAGATCGATAGGAACCAGGCCATTAGATAATCGAAAGATTGCACACTCGAAAGTCCATGATTGCAGGGGATGCTCGACGTTTGGAAGGCTTATCGTGGATTTTTTTTAAATGCAATATGAAACCCTAAAGCTAGGCAACAAGTACTTCATATGGTGTCATTCATAAATGGAAAGACACAAGATCATCGAATTCCCTCTATAAATGGCATTTGCAATATATTTAACAACATTGCCACACTAGCAAATGAAGGACAAGGAACAAACAAACAAACAAACAAACAAAAAATAACAAAAAAAAAACAAAAAAAAACAAAGGAAGAAACAAAGAAATAAAAAGAACGAAAGAACAGAACAAAAACTATATAAGGGGGTAGCTAGATTCAATCAAACCGCTTTGTTGCTTTGATAAATGATATCGTAGCCTCCATGATTATTCTGTTGGCAATTACATTCAAAACAATGGCGATCCAAATAGAATCAATGTGCATAAGGGTTTTGTATCACAATAATTTGGTGAATGGAATAAGCTTGACAATGAGGTTAAACAATCCCTATCAATTTCTCAGTTTAAGAACAAGCTGCTTTCCACTTTAATAAGACTAGTGGAAAATTCTACCGTATATATATGACATTCACGACACTATGGGTGTTAGATATTGAACTAAACTACGTTTGCAATTTAGCGCACTAAACGAGCACCAATTCAGGCATAATTTTGATTGTTTAAGCCTTGTTTGCATGTGAAACAGCAGAAGAAGATAATAAACATTTTCTCCTGCACTGCCCATCGTACGGCATAACGTGTTGCGATGTCCATGGTCACCTCTCAGATATTCCTGGTTTAGAAATTTCATGGATTTTGCAAGAGTGTGATGGCTTCAGTGAATTTAGACTGCCTGAATGGAGTCGAGGAGTTTCTGTTTGGAACCAGCTGAGCAATGAAATAAAAACTGCTCCTTCGCTAGCCACTTTCAAAACGAGGCTAAAAGCATTTTTGAAAGATCAAAGAGGCTGATAATCTAATTCAACATTCAGCACATACGTTTGACTTCCGAGTCCCTTTATTTTTACATATATTTCTTTCTTTTATGTAGGATCTTCAAGTTTATTTGTAATATCATGTATTTAGGTTAGTTATGTTTTTAAGCAGGGCACATTGTAAATCAGTTAATTTATATTTACTGAATGTATTTAACCCTGTTAAAATAAATCAAAATGAATGAAATGAATGAATGAATGCAATGCGATGAATTTTCCCAGGTGAATCTCCACTAGGCGGAACAAGTCGAGCGATTCAACTTTTTCGGCGCTTGTACATGCGCAGTTACCATTCACCATAAAGTCGCCGCGGAAAATGTCGAGCGCTATAAAGTAGGATCTGTTTCTACTTTTCGCTGAATCGCTCTCTCGAAGAACCAATCAACGCGCTTTGAAGACCTGTTGCCACCTAAACTGAAATTGAACATCTAGCGGAACAAAGAAAATCACAGCAGGAGAGTTCGAATCGCGCGGGTTTTTCCACCAAGTGGAGATGATGACCGAGGGGCAAATCACTTCTCAAAATAGCGTACGTGATTTTTGTGATTTTAAAATCACACGATTTTTTTCTGTGATTTTAGTGATTTTTGTGACTTTTTTGTGATTTTTTCTTGTGATTTTTCTATGATTTTGTGATTTTTGTGATTTTTGTATGGTGATTTTGTGATTTTTGTGATTTTTGTATGTGATTTTTTTGTGATTTTAAGGAAGGTGAATGAAAAAAAATCAGTGATTTGCCCCTCGATGATGACCCTTTGCACTTGCAAAAATTTGACTCGGAATAATTCGAATCGCTCGAATTTTTCCGCCTCGTGGAGATTCACTTTTAGAGGAGCTGCCGCCCTAGCCCCCTGCCTCCTACGCCTTTCTTTGAAACATTACTTCAGCGTTGTGGTTTCTCAGACGTCACCTTTTTGTTGCTTGAGCCATCTGATCATATGTTAGCTAAGCTATGAAGCTCCTTAGTACAAATACAGCAAATCCTTCAGATCTATAAAGATCCCTTAAGATAACCGTAACTTAAATGCAATGCATACAAAATTCTTCGCTTTTGCTTCTAGAAATTGCTAGCGTAGAATTGTGTGATGAAACATTTGTATTGAGTTTAACAGAAAAATTGTTGAAGATTAGAAGAAGATCAAGTTTGGAATTATCACAATGAAAAACGAAAGATTTCCGCAGTCAGTGTCAAATGTTTGAGTCACTTTTAAGCTTAGTAGTTTCATTCAGATAGTTTCGTAATGCAAGCAAGATACTTGAACTTGATTAACTTTTTGAGAGCATTGTTGTCGAACGTTTGCAAGTCTAAAGTTAGATTTGTAAAATGTCAGCGCACCGTTCTTTCAGTTGAAGTTGTGACGTCATCAAATTGCTGAATCGTAAGCCATAAAAGCTACAGAATATTGCTTGCTACCATCTTATAGACCTTTGACAACTGAGCATTGCTTGCATTGATCATATCATATTGATTTTCCTCAATCAGTTTAGAATTTAATAAAGCTTTTAAAGGTAGTGTGCAATGGTATATATGCCTCTCTATAGATAGAACGAAGAAGCACCCAGACACAACATTGTTTCTTTGGCTATCGATTGTTGACAGCACGTGTGGGACATCGATTTGAATGGGCTATTTTTAGATTGTTCTGCTCTTTGCAAATGCAAGCTTTTAACCTTGCACAAACCGTTTAAGGTGTGTCACAGCCTCAGTTACCTTCTCTCGAACATCCTTCATATAACTAAAAAAAATTGTAATTCTGAAGTAACGATGATATCAAAAATTAGCCTCACTCCGTAAGGATCCTCAAGCTACGCTCATCTCATTGAATTGAATTGTTGTTGCTGTTTTCGTTCCACTGAGGGCCTTATTTCCCTAGAGCTGTAATACCGGACAAAGATTTCAATCTGCGACAAGTTTTTGTCGCACCGTCGTGCGGCGAGCAGAATATTTAGAGGAAGGTGGTTTTTGCATTTATGGCTAGAATGAACATTTATCTAGGTTCTGATAGCAAGCTTTATGATACAGCAGTTCTGGAAAGCTGCTTGTGTGGCGTTTTAAGATCAGTGGTTTTGAGAAAAAGTAGCAGTTGATTTAGGCCCAATAGATCTTTCAGCTAATATTCGAAAAAAGAATCCAAATTGAACGATATTTTGATACATTTTTAGAATGTTCGAATGTATATAGTAGTGGTAGAAGCTCCAACGCCAGCCTTTTGCAAAGAGCACAGGGAAACAAGAGACTCCAGGTAATTAATCACATATGCTCCCTTTGGAATAGACCTTTTAGCTATTCTGAAAAGAATCAGAATCGAACGCTATTTTTCTACATTTTGTAGAATTTTCGAATTTGCACAATAGTGATAGAAGCTCTATCGCCACTCGATCGAACGTCGCTTATAAAAATGTATAAAAATAACGTTCGATCCAGGCTCTTTTATAGAATAGCTAAAAGGTCTATTATGGTATATTACTACCTGAAATTCCCTTCAAGAAATTCATTTGAAAGAAAGCGCAATAAAATTTATGGTTGTTAGTTCGAGTCCCTATCTTGTCGAACCAACTACGTAGAGTAAGGAGAGTCGCCAACTCCCTGCAATTCCAGACTAAAGGGAATCACGAGGTGTAGTTGCATTTAGAGGAAGGACCAGGACATTGCTTAGACAAGCTTAGTTTCTCAGTGTACTAAAAACTGGCCTTCCGATGCTAGGTTGGTCTTGCTATGTAATGTTCTTTTCAGAGAGATTTGCAGCAGATCCAATGCTAGGTGAATAAAGAAAAAGAAATTGTTTTTCATAAGCAACGTATCATGTTTCTTCTCGATGTAGAAGGTCTAGAAGAGATTGTTTATTCAACCGCGATCAACTTTTAACCTTCTTTGGTCCTTGATACAAATAGAAAATCAGGATCGGTAGTCAAATTATTAGGTGATTTTCCAAAAGCGTGCAAGCTTTTTAACTGTTTGTTTGGAATATAAACCTTGATAGGCTTTCTTTGGTTTCTGTTATCATCCTAATTTCCTGGTTGGTTAGCCACATTTCCTTATTGACATCAATCTCGTAGTTCCTTCTCAATGGTTTAAACAAACCACCCGTTTAATTCACGTTTAGTAGTTTCGGGTGCTATTTTTAAATCAAATCCACTTGTCTGTTGTGCATACATGATCAAATGGAACCACAATGTGATATTCAACGGGCATGTTTTAAAAACCGGTACCTTAGACTATAGGATTTTAAGTACTGAAAACTTTAAGGACTTAAGATGAAATGACTATTAACACTAGAGTGTCATCCCCGCAGACAAACAAGAAGTCAATGTCATCAAAAAACTGTTAAACAAGGGGTTGCTTTTCGTAAGCTTCCCCTCTTTCATAATACGTTCAAACCAACGCCAGGAATAATGTAGACTTGCCCCAAGTTTGTTTCGTCAACTGTAATAAGTCTATTTATCTGAAAGTATACCTTTACAATATTTGTTTGACCAAATAGACTTGGGTTTGTTGGGGAGACGAGATACGCCTTGTCCGAGGAAACGTATGTGTCCCCCCGTGCAATAGGTTAATGCTCATGCGCCCGTCAGAACTGGACCCCAAAATGCTACTGCGCATGAGCTTTAACCTACTGCACGGGGTACATACCCGGGTACATAAACATTTCCTCGGACAAAGTGTATCTCGTCTCCTCAACAAGGGTCATGTCTAGGAATAATGCAGAGTTTTTAAAAATAGTACGACATGATTCACTTTAGATGGCCACCAGTAGGCTGTAAATGATGCTGCAGATGTTTACATTAGCTCAAACAATTTCTCTGCGAAATAGTTAAAGATAGCGCAAATCTTTCCAAAGTTTCAAAATTCATCATGTGTAATAATATTATCCCTTTCTTTCACAACAATCAAAGCAGTCGTCTCCATTGCACTGATCAGTTATTCTGTTAAAACATTCGATTGTTATGTCGATTCATTTGAAAGGAAACTGCAACAACATTTTACACCGTCATTTTAAAGTTTTGCAATGATTTTTCACCCATTCTGTAATATGATACTGAAAAGAAGCCCTAGACTCATTCCAGAAAAAATTTCTTGTCTCGCTCCCCCTGCGGACTTGCCGCTACAACAGTAAGCTTAACTGAAGCGATAACAACAACGACAACAACAACAACAGCAACAGCAACAGCCAAAGTTAGTGGGATTTATGCAATGAGTCTAAAGAAACCCTAGTACAAACGACGATTGATAAAAATTTGCAAGACATGTTCCGGATAATCTTCATCCATTCTCAGTTAAGTGCAAAGGAAGGATTTTACACTGTTTTGAGAAGAAAAGACATAATACTGAACTGTTATCACAGAAGAACACAATTACTCGCAAATGTGGTCCATTTTTCGTGTAAGAAATTTGATTATGAATCATAGTTATAGACAAGCGATAATTTTAAAAAGGTCTTTACATTGTGACAAAAATCACCAAAATTTGATTAAATGACCGATTTTTAAATTTCGTAGCTGATCTTGTGTTTGGTTTAAAAATTTGCAAATTTAGCTCTAGCTTCGAAGCATACTGCAAAAAGCATTGATGATCTAGAATAATATTTTTGTTTATTAAGCTTCTAGTTTGGTCATAAAGGTCATAGGGAAACGCAAACCTTCAATGCAGAATAATCAAAAATCTCAAAGTAATGGCAAGGTAACGATGTTGCTTAAAGGAAATGTGTCCATGTAAGTACAGCCGCGTATACACTCTTGTAAAAATATGCTGATGCGATGCTGACGAAGAGCCTCGAAGAGCGCACTGTGATTGGTAGAATTTAACTGATCACATGCAAAACTAGAATTTGAATTTCACAACGGGGCTTCCTGCTGTCAGACTTCGGGTTCAGCTCTGAAAGTGCAACCACAAGTAAATCATCAGTCTGCTTATATTAGAAGTGGATATCTTCATATTTCCATGGTAAGGTGATCACGTGAAATATCACATGAAAGTTGCAAAGTCGCTGTACTTACATGGACACATTACCTTTAACGAGTGTAGCTTAAAATCAGGTTTTTCAATTTGATACCGTCTTGGGCGTCTTGGTTATGAACGCAAACATGACCTCATCTTTATAAGGAATGTAAGCATACATAAGCATTTGATAAAACTACAGTTACGAAGACAATAGGATGTGACACGTGCCGCACCATATTTGGGTAATTGATCTACGTCAACAGGAAAGACTGAGATCTGATAGGCCAGAAGTTGACTGCAAGTGGCTTGAGCCACTTTTATATGCTTACATTCCCTTTAAATATATAATATATATTGATCATTGACAAACAATTAAACAGAAAATGTTATGATAGGTTTGATAATCGAAGTTTTCTGATTGTCAAAACAGAAGTACCTTTTTGGGGACAGCAGATATCATTTTGGAAACCTAAATAGTAGTCACTTGAACTATGTAAAAATTGCCAAGCCAGTCTAGTTTCTCGAGCTTGTTAGTGGGTCAGTGACTGGAAACTGAGAAGGATTGTCTTATCCTGCTTTCAGTCCGTAAAGGCCAAAATTGTCCACAGATTACCGAGACACGTTAAAAATGAAGACGCCCTTGCGGCAGTAAAATGGCAAAGTTTATCGTATATTTACAAGAGAAGAATTGCGGTTGAAATGCATAAAGTTACGTTTGATGAAAGAAGTAGATTATCCATGCAATACCATCTAAAGAGGAAATCATCCAGAACGGGAGAACAGTTTGAAATTGCGCGAGTGAGAACAGAAGTAGGAAGACATTCACTACGCTACAGAGGCCCTGTAGTGTGGAATGCCCTAAGTATAGACCTGAAAAAACAAAGTAATCTAAAAATTTTTAAGCGTCATTTGAAGTCGAATCTAGGAACATTAAATAGAATTAATTTTGCAAAAGGAACAACCTTCAATAGAAATAAAGACACTGTAAATTACGTTTATTACTAGGAACCCTCTTACTTTACACAATCAGTTTTT
>REGL01000306.1:196586-222053 GCA_004194395.1 Aurelia aurita complex sp. Pacific
TTTTTTCATTTTTCATTATTTTTACACGGTGGCCCCGTCAATCGAGAGGATTGCTTTACGGGGGGCCGTGCCAAACTTTACAATATTACTAAAAATTACTAATAAATTACCTATATTTACAATCTAAAATAAAAAAATAAATGAAAAACAATGGAGTTAGCCTGAGAGAGGCAAATTACTTTTCAGCATACTTTTAAAAATGCTAAGAGAGGGTGCTTGTTTGACATCCAAAGGCAAATTATTCCAAGTCTTTGCACCCCGGAAAGATATCGCTTTCTGCCCATTGCAAGTTTTCATCCTTGGAACAAGGACATCGGCAATGGCATTCCGCAAATTCGAAATGTGAGGATTAACTGCTTTCCTATAAAACAACATTATTAGCCCGTTTACAAATGTATATGATTTTGAATACGATGCTAGAACTCTTTCTTTTGAGGTTTGAAGTTAGTTGACGGAGCTAAGGGCATGTTTACATGATCTCGCCTTGCCGTGATACCCCGGCTGCCTATGGAAACATATACAATTTTCATTTGGCGTTTACATGGGAGTTTCATCCCTTCCTGTTTCACCGGGATGTTTTCGTCCCGTCTCGGGATGGTGGGATATCCCGTCTTGCCATGTTCTCCATGTAAACAGAAACAAGCGGGATAGCCCGCCTTGCCCGGATGAAATTGACGTCAATGCACATGCGATAAGGATCAGTCTTTTGTTATGGTAATCCCTGAAACCTAATGAGCGTGGATAATTTGATCCCATCCCGCCTCTGTCTCTCATGTAAACGCAAAAAGAAAAAACCCGGCAAGGCGAGATATCCCTCCTGGGCGAGATATCCCGGCAAACCGGGATCATGTAAACAGGCCCTAAGTTGGGGGGGGGGTGATTTATAAATAGGACAAAGAAACGCCTACGCGAGCTATTGTTTCTAGCTAAACAATATCCACGCACGCGTCACAATCATCAAATATAATATGCTAATTTTAGGCATGCATACGCAGCTCTTGAGCTAGCTAATCATCTCCGTTTAATAACTCTGATAGATTTTTATATTGCTGGAGAACAAAGAAAGGACTTTTTTGAAACATCAACTAATTTTGAATTTCTTGTGACATAAATCGGTAACCATGAATTTAAATGGTTTTGAATTTTTCGGAATTAGGCCATAATGTGTCAATAGTAAATTTATAGCTGGGTCAATGGGTCTGTTGATTTGAATATGTTATGAACAAAGATGATGGCTTTCGTTGAAAGAGTTAGAAGTTTATAAACGAAGAGCCATGCCATAATTTCAAAGACATATAATTCAAATGATCCAACCCCCCCCCCAAACTCTGCTCCATTGGCTGTATATGNATTGCTGGAGAACAAAGAAAGGACTTTTTTGAAACATCAACTAATTTTGAATTTCTTGTGACATAAATCGGTAACCATGAATTTAAATGGTTTTGAATTTTTCGGAATTAGGCCATAATGTGTCAATAGTAAATTTATAGCTGGGTCAATGGGTCTGTTGATTTGAATATGTTATGAACAAAGATGATGGCTTTCGTTGAAAGAGTTAGAAGTTTATAAACGAAGAGCCATGCCATAATTTCAAAGACATATAATTCAAATGATCCAACCCCCCCCCCAAACTCTGCTCCATTGGCTGTATATGAAGAAATATGAATTATGCAACAACTTTAACAAGTCATAGACTGTTTGTAACGTAGACTAAATCAAATGGATCGACAACATTGTTTACACGGCAGACCAGTCATAATATTTTCCGTTTCTTTCAACATTCTTTGTACGTTTACATTTCTTTGCAATGTGCGGTCTGCAAGCTTTGGCTTTTTCAATGAGTTATTGGATCCTTTGCTGGTTTCATAGAATAGTGTTTGCAGTGTATAGCCTAGACTGATTCCATATTCGTAGTGCAGTGATAAGTACTTTCATATTTAAAATTTGGACGAAATTCTTTCCCTCGATTTCATATCCGGATATGGAAGCCATAGAAACACTGTCCGAAAAGCTGAGTTTTCCAGGCAGTGGCGGATGGGCCCAAGTTGCCGACTCAAGCCTCAGTTCATAAAACGCCTGAAAATTCAACTTTTCAGCGACGTTAGCCATGAACAAAAGCCACAAGTGTCCAGATTAATGTTTCCTCAATCCAAGAATCAACAAACCTTTCACTTTCAACCAGGAGTTCCTCATTTTGAAGGCCACTTAGCTTCCATGAGCTCATCACAGCAATGAGAATTTGCAACTGCTGAAGGCCGAATGACTACGCCAAAAGTTCGTTTCAGGGCGCAATATTTTATGTGAAAGTCCATAAGTCCCGTATGAGCAAAAAACGTTGTTGTCGTCGATAACTGGGACTATTTCATAAGCCTATCCTAGTCTGTCTCTCAAAAGCAATAACCGTTGTGCTAATTCTTTTGCATGGTTGCCTAGAGAGCAAGATATTGTTGGTGTTTTAGTCAGATTGCAGATGGAGTAAAGGACATTTCTTCAAATGTGAATCATTTTTTTCTGCGATTTACAAAGCTCCTTTCCCTGTCACTCTCCGCACATAGCTTTTCAAATGCAAGATTTAGTGAGATTTCTCTCAAGTACCTTCAGAACAATTTGTTCATAAATTTACTACGATATTTAAGGACAAGAGATTATTTCTTCATATATAGATTGATCATTCTACCAAATAGAACAGTTCTCTTCTCTGTCCTTTTTCCTATATAGTGGTTTAAGTTCAAGATTTCAAGTAGTGCAGCATAACTTTGTTCACAAACTTAACACGTTCTTTCAATTTTTCAAGTATAAATATATTGGTCTACCTAACAGAGCACTCAGTTCTCTGTTATTCTTCTTTTATGGCTATCTAAGTCTAAGATGAAGTGAGAATTCTTAAGAATTGCAGAATAATTTTGTTCATACATTGATTACTTTATTATTGTTCAATGCAAAATAGTACAGGCAATTTTTCGAAGATAGCTTAATTAATCTAGCAAATAGAACACTGGTCAGTCTTCTTATATGGCTGTTTATGTTCAGCATTTAGTGAGATTTTGAAGAAGTGCAGAATAATGTTGTCCGTAAATTAACTACTTTATTATTGATCAATGCAAGATAGTAAGAGACAATTTTTTCGAAGATAAATCAATTAATCTAGCAAATAGAACTAAGTTAAGCATTTAGTGAGATTTCTTAAGAAGTTAAGAAGTTCCATATAAGTTAATCATTCTACCAAATAGAACAGATCTCTTCTCTTTCCCTTTTGTTATCCAGTGGTTTAAGTTCAAAAATCTCTCAAGTAGTGCAGCATAATTTTGCTTACAAACTTAACACGTTCTTTCAATTTTTCAAGTATAAATATATTGGTCTACCTAACAGAACTCTCAGTTCTCTGTTATTCTTCTTTTATGGCTATCTAAGTCTAAGATGAAGTGAGAATTCTTAAGAATTGCCGAATAATTTTGTTCATACATTGATTACTTTATTATTGTTCAATGCAAAATAGTAAAAGGCAATTTTTTTCGAAGATAAATCAATTAATCTAGTTACAAATAGAACACTGGTCAATCTCCTTAGATGGCTGTCGAAGTTAAGCATTTAGTGAGATTTCTGACTAAGTTCAGAATAATTTTGTTCATAAATTAACTACTTTATTATTGATCAATGCATGATGGTAGGAGACAGTTTTTCGAAGCAAATAGAACACTGGTCAGTCTTCTTAGATGGCTGTTCAAGTTCAACATTTAGTGAGATTTTTTAAGAAATGCAGAATAATTTTGTCCAAATTAACTACCGGGTGTCCCAAAAAAATGTATACAGATTTGGTTGACTCTAGCAATGTGAATTTAGCTTTAATCAATGTCGAATTGGTCTCAAAATGTCCCTGAATAGTTAACTTGAACATAGATACCTCGTTTGTTGGTATTAGTGCTGTGAGAGCAGAGATGTAAATCTTCAAAGCTCAAATTTGCCTCTTCCTGCAAACCAGAGCTTTAGCCTTTTGGCCTAAGCAAATTCTTAAGGCACAGGGTGTAAATCAACGATAGCCTGAATAAAATTGGAAAAATATTAAATTTGGTGTTATTCTGTCACCCCCCCCCCAGTCACTCATGGGGCAGTTTCTTAATTTTTCATTAATTGCAGTTCTTAATTTCGATGTGCTTCAGGAACTTGCTTAGGCCAAAAGGCTAAAGCTCTGGTTTGCATGTGGACGCAAATTTGAGCTTTCGGTATTGATATTTCTGCTCTCATAGCATCAATACCAACAAACGAGGTATCTATGTTCAAGTTATCAATCAAGGAACATTTTGAGAGTGATTAGCCATTGATTAAAGCTAAATTCACATCGCTGGAGTCACTCAAATCTGTATACTTTTTTTGGGACACCCGGTACTTTATTATTGATCATGCTTATATTAAAGGCATTAAGAGGAACTTTGCTTCAAATATAAGCAAATCTGTCTACCAACTATACCACTCTATTTTCTCTGTCACTCTTCTTACATAGCTAATTGGAATACTTAATGAGCTTTCTTATGAAGTGCAAATAATTTTGTTCAAAAATCAACTACCTTATCATTGATCATTGCTGTATTAAAGAGAATCAACGGAGAAAAAAGCCACGCGCGGAAGGGGTCTGGGTGTTCTATTATCAACCTATTCTCCTTGCGTTCCTTTGGCAATCAAAACAATCATGATTGTATTGTTTAAGATTTTTGCATTGTTTCTTTTCAAAGCATTTAGATCCAGCTGGCTGACTTTGAATGAAATCACGATGGTTTTGATTGCCAAAGGAGCGCAAAGTGTATTTGAGGATGTCCACGCGTGCGGGCATTTTGTATAGCTAGAGGAACACTACCGTGCGCAGAAGCTTTCTTTGTCCTATTTATAGATTGCATCTACTTAGCTCCGTTCATTCAGTTTAAAGGCACATTGTCGTGGCACTGATTGGATGCATAAGACAATACGAAAGGATAGAAATAGGCACGCTTCAGTAATTTCGCTGTACATTGAAATTCAAGAAGGTGATAACGGCCTGGCTCCCTTTATTGTCAAAGCAAAGTATGATCCAAGGGCATAAAGACTTCGTAATTATTCAGAGGGCAGGTCTCTTGTTAGTGATTCAACATCACAACCAGCCAATCACAGTCACGACAGTGTGCTTAAGGCTGGGGAAAGACAATTTCTTCAATGAACGAATCACTGCGAACTGCGAACTGCGAACTACAAAGCTCTATTCAATATAGCTGTTTTAGTCCAAGATTTAGGGAGCTTCTTCAAGTAGTACAGAATGATGTGAATTCGTTCATTAATGATTTTTAAAACCGATCAATGACATTTAACATTTAACAAGGCATCTTTTCCCAATATTAGCTGGTCGGTTTATGAGTTAAGATATTCTTTTCGCTGTTATATGCTGTCATCGTCATGGAGATCTGAGCTTGGGTCTTAATTAAAGCAGTTCCAGAGGATCATTTGGGTCATAGGTAGAATCTATGAATGGCATATGACTGTAATAAGCAAAGACTGCTCTTGGAAATATAACATCTTTTCACAATGCAAAACAATCGGTTTATCAGTTTTGATATTCTGTTCGCTGTCAAATGTTTTCATAGTCTTAGAATCCGGAGCTTAAGACTTAACAAGCAAAATTTCAGACATTCATTTTGGTCATATACCGGGTGTCCCAAAATGATGTATTATCGTTTGATTGCCTATATGTCCATAACTAATGAACCGATTTTCAAAAACTCGTAAAACCGCAACCAACATCTTAAAATACAATTTAGTCTTTAGGCAATCAAATAAAACAGAGTGTTTGAAAATCGGTTTATTGGTTATGGACATGGAAGCAATCAAACAATAATACATCATTTTGGGACACCCGGTATATGCAATTTAGATTTGTGTTCTCTTACAGGCTATATAATCTGCAAAGTTCTGTTCCCTTTCATTTTATTTTTCTCATGTGCTCTTCATTGTGCCGTGACAGCTTTTCGGTCAAACCTTTAAATAGGTGGTATGAAATTTTATTATCACTTCCTTTTGAATCGAACGGCTTGAAAGGAACATAAAATACGTGAGGTAAAGTACGTTGCTTTAATTCTACGGGGTGTCGCTAAAAATACTTCAGTTTAAAAATCACCAAAATTGATTGTCAAACCTTGAAACAAAATTTCTTTTTGAGTTGCTTTGTCAAAGACCCAAAAATAGATGATAAAATGCTTTCTTTTGATACAGCAAGGTAGAAAAATTACAAGCTGAAAACCCCTATTTTGAGCCATAGTTTTTAAGCAAAATACTCAATCTAGCCTAACTAAGAGTCAAAATTTTCACATTTTTTATCATCATTGAAGCTTCCAATGATAGTGCGCATTTATTGCTATTATTTATGACCAAACTAGAAGTTTTACATGTACAAAAAATTGATCTGGCAATCATCAGTGCTTTTTTACAGTATGATTCAAAACCAGGTAGCCCTAAAGAGAGCTAAATTTGCTAATTTTAAAACCAATAACGAGATCAGCTGTGTCTTGGAAAATAATTGAGTCCTTGATCTACTTGATAAAAAAAGAAAATTAAAGATCGGCTTTGTAATCAAATTTTGGTGATGTTTCAAACGAGAGTACTTTATTTTGGGACACCGGTGCCTTAAGGCACGTTGTTTTAATTCTCGTGAGGTACGTTGCTTTACTTTTACCTTGGAAATTTTTTGGAATCTTGATTAAAGTTGATGTGTCCATGTAAATACAGCTGTGTATGAACTCTGTCAAAATATGCTGACACGATGCTGACGAAGAGCCTTGAAGAGTGCGCTGTGGTTGGCAGAATTTAACTTATCACATGTAAACTAAAATTTCAGCTCCAAAAGCGCAACTGCAAGTAAGTCATCAGTCTGCTTAGATTACTCTTTTACCAATGTGATCATATGAAATAACATGTGAAATTGGCATGCTCCCTCCCCCCGTAAAGCTGCTGTACTTACATGAGCACATTTGAGCACATTACCATTAATTTCTAACTGGCAGCGTTTTTTTTAATAAAAAGAATTCATAAAATATGTTGAACAAATTCTAGTCATCGTAAATCCTGAATATATAGAGGGGAAATGACGCGATCTGTCATATGCGATAGTTTATGTGGGTCTACAATACAGTGGCAAGCGGAAATAATTTGCTCTAATTGTTTACGATTTAGAAATTTGATGACGTCACGGCCTCATATATAATGATTGCCACCATTCTGAAATTAATCAAGATGCCACAGTAAGGCATACAGCAAAGTACCAAGCCATTCAAGTCGTTCAATTCAAAGGAAGAGATAATAGGATTTTACACCAATCTTTATACAAAAGATATCTTTTTTTATTCAATATAAAATTTTACAAACAAACTACTTCAAAGCACTACGTACGAGCTACTTTACAAGACCCCCGACCAGATTAGAAAAGTGGGGGGGGGGCCAAACATGATACAAAAAATTACCACAGCACAACATGATGGCCTGTCTTTCAGAAAGGCATGATTTGCAAAAAAGTGGGGGGGGGCATGGCCCCCCCGGCCCCCCCCCCCGTCGTCGGAGGCCCTGCTTTACTACACTACAAGGACGATACCACGGAGTGCAAGATACCATGACAACTCCGCAGTCATTAACATAGAGAACGTGTAACTAAACTAAATTTAGATGTACAGCTACGAAAAATACACATGAACAATTTCTACTTATAAATACTAAGGTTCGTTTCACATTGTATGTCGAGCTAACTTTGGCCAATCAGGTCTAATTCACAAGAATGGGTGAACTGGAGATTCGATTATTAAATTAGAATGGGCCCTATGCAACAAACATTTTACTAAACAAGTTAGCTTTGTTAATAAAATTGTTTTTCTGGCAAAGTTATCTATAACTGTGAAAGAATGGCCGATTTGATTGATCGGAAATGTAACTAGCTAGTCTTTTTTCTGGACACAGTTATGCAGTTTCTCATTAAAAACACCCAACTCAAACATAGTACATTTTTTGTATTCGCCCGGTACAGGAAGAAGATATAACAGCGCATTAGCAACAATCTTGCAATGGAGTCGGGAGAGATGACAGAAGTGAAATAGGCTTATTGTGAAATCACAAGAGTTTAATTCATGTCTCTGGGTGGACCTGAAATGTACGGCTGCGGTTAGCTCGCTGGTTGGAAAATCACTGTTTCTTTGTTCTTGGTTTCTGCTCATAAATTTGATTGATGATTTAATTTCCAATGAAATTTCAATTCTATTTCTGAAACTGACAATTGCAGTGATTATGATTGAATTTATACAGTTTTTCGAAGGCAAGTAAATCATATTCCTGTGACCATGAGTAAGTCATGGATATGCAATATTCGTTCCCGTATGAATCCCTCGCCAACTTTTCTTAATTTTAGGTTTAAATGATGAATGATTTCACCAAACAACATTTTCACATCAAAGTTAGCTTCTGACTGATAGATTAAAGTTTCAGTTTCAGATATCGGCTACATGCAATAAATCACCGCGAACCAACAAAAATAAGAACCTAGAGGCTGTTTTTCTTAAATTATGCACCTTGTAATCAAGAGCCTGATTCAGTTTGACGAAATATATGTTATTATTGCCGGGGTGGCAAACTTGATTTTGGATTGTCGTTGTTAGGTTTATTTTTGTCCAAAGTTTAAATCTCGTCCCCTGCTGTTTGTAAGCTTATAATTGGTTATTAGGTACATAATAGCTGTGCTAAAACAAATAACAGGGCTGAGCATCTTTCGTGAAGATTCTAAAATAGCATACACAAGTTACCCTTTGAATAAGAACCTTTATACCTTCAAATTAGTCATAGTACCTTTAAAGTAAGAACCTATTTCAGCTTGATTCTCCGAAAAGTATGTTGTCATAAGTTTAAAGGCAGAAACACCGCAGTAAAACAAAAACAACAGCAAATGGTTAAATTTGATGCCAATATTTTGTCCTGCCATGCAGGAATTCTTCAGTTAAAAGAAACATTTAAATATGTACAGCGATTTGAAAACGGGAAATAACACGTGATTGGTTAGATATGATGGCTACGTAGAGGTTATATCGGTTAGGTTTACAACGGTTATGTTATGTAGTAATAATGATGATAATGACAATGATGCTAATCATAATAATACTAGTAATAATGATAATAATGTAAGAATAATGATAATAATAATAATACCGATTATGGTAGTGCAATGTAAGAAAGTAACTGCGATAATAATAATAATAATAAATTCTGATATGATTTGACGAACGAGAGCAAAACTAAGATATCTCAGAGTCAAATGTTTGTCCAGTATACTTATAAAAACTAAAATTCATTTTGTCCGTGCATTCCTTTACATCTGTTCTGCCATATTATGTTTCCACATATCATGTTCGACACACTGCACCATTTTATCGTAGACTTCACCTCCTCACTAGAAAGTCCTAATCTCCTTAAATTCTTCCTTACATCTTCATGCACAGTTCCAAGCGATCCAAAGCACAATATTCTTATATTTGTTTTAATCCCATTTTGATCCAATATGTTTTTCAGCTGTTGGTATTTCGTTTCTTTACTCCTGGATGATTCTGCCATGTACAAATCGAAGCATACAGTTACTTCTATGATCTCACATTCTTTTTTGCTTGACTTTATCTCTAATAAATCAGGTTTCCGGTTATTCATTTGCTGCAGTTCAGTTCGTAAATCTGGAAATGCTGTTTCTGCCATCCTATTTACAAAGAAAACTGATGTTTGATTGTATCGACGCATCTTTTGATAAACAGCATCTACTATCCTATCATGTCGCTTTGAGTAGAGATCTTTGAACTTTTTGCAGGAGTTCATCAAATGAGCTACTGATTCCGTATGATGGTTACAGAAAAAGCATTTTTTCTCGTGATCTTTGTTCCAAAAATGTATCAGTTGATTGCAAGGTATTTGATTCATCCTTGCTCGTAGCACAAATTTCACCAGGCTGTCTGAATGTTTCCACCCGTAGTAAATTTGATGTGATATTTTCCGATCAATCCCATCCATTCCTATAAATTTCCCTTGAAACCTGAGTTCTGAGCATTTGGCTAAGTCCAATTTTTCCATTTCTCGCTCGATCTCTTGCTTCAGGTTTCTCTGTTGAAGTTCCTTTCCGTCGACAAAAACTTTCGCCAAACTGTTTTCGTATACGACACAACCTTTTAATTTGTTCACTTGGAATAGAAGATCTGGCCAATCTGAGCTTCCACCATATGTTTTATTCTTGACCAATCTGTCGTTATCATCTAATTGATAGCCTAAAAAGTTCTTTTCACAATTCGTTGTTCTTACTCCCCTCGATCTCATATCCAAACTTAACGATTCTCTTGCCATATTCCTTATATTTTCTTCTTCGTGGTTTAGCATTTTGATAAGATTAGAAATTCGTGTAGCTCTGTAAACATTGGATGGCTTCTTTACACCAAGACCCCCATGTAGCCTGCCAACGAAAAAGACTTTATCCGTTGCTTTAGGATACAATCCAAACATAGCTCTTATGACACAGCTGACTTTACTGTCCATTTCTTCTAGTTGTTTTTCCTCTATTCTTGTATTATCAAAATGATGTAATATTTTGGCCAGGGCCATGTTGTTAAAAGCGCTAAGTTTTAGAGGGATTGGAAGAGAACTACCCTCGATCTTATCTATTGTTTCTTTAAACTCTTCGATAAAGCCTTCAACTTGCTTTGGATCTTCACCACAAATGCTAAGAGATTTACCGAGATATTTGTATGCCTGTGATCTCTTATATGTTTCGATCTTTTCTCCTTGAATCTCTATCACCGGTCGCCTATCACTCTTCCCTTTATACCAGTTATTTCCTGAACGCCTTTCGTAGAACAGGGCACATTTCGATCCTTTTACTTTTAATCCAGCATCATTAAAGAGTGGTTCACTTATTTCTATCATTTCTTTGAGCATCTTGAAATCATAAGAAATCATCGCGATATCATCTGCATATGCCTGGAGAGGTAGGGGGTTAATGTTCCTTTCATTTTCAATATTAAGAGCTATCAAAGCATAATCGAATGCTGGCTGAAGGACTCTATTTACTATCATTAGAAATATGATGACGCTAAGTGGATCCCCTGTTTTTGTACCCCTCGTGATGTAAACCTTTTTTGACAAAGTCTTTCCACATATGACTTGAAAACATGCTCCTTCATATATATGCTCGATGATTTTACAATACGTAGCAGGGATGTCATACTCGTTCAGAGTCTCTATCATTTTATCATGCTGGATGCTGCGATAATAATAATAATAATAATAATAATAATAATAATAATAATAATAATAATAATGATAATAATAATAATAATAATAATAATAATAATAATAATAATAATAATAATAATAATAATAATAATGATAGGGATGATGAGGGGGATGTTTCCGATCAGAGAATGAGTAGATAGGTTGCTTTATAATTGTGTTTGTTAGCGGTCTGTGGTTCTGTTGTTCTGTAAGGTTCTCATACTCGGGGATCTTTTGTACTTTTTATTCCACAGCCCTCTAAACGTGTTAACTTTATTGACTCATTCAGTATGCTTAGTAAAGATTGCACCTGTAGTAAAGCAGCTGAATTGTAGACACTTGCTAAATCAAAAATTGCTCACGTTTAGCATTGTTGAGAAAAACAAGTTACTCAACAAACAAAATTTAATCATTGTGCAAGTTAACACATGAAAAATTAACACTATCGGAACCAACAGTATTATTAGAAATTAGATAATCATAACAGACGAAACATAATGCTCGAAAAGTTTTCTTTGAGCAATTATTAAATGATGGTTCCACCAGTTAGGGTGTTTGATCTATTAGCTCATTCATTGTTGACCAGCTGTTTACATAAGTATTTGTTTACTTCTGGTTCATTAAGGCAATAAACATTCTCAAATCAAGTATTATGATGATGTGCAGGTGTGCAAAGAAATCATTACTTCAATTCAAAATTAATTCATGTGCTGCGAAATTTCATAGTTTTGTTTACGCTGTTTACATTATCGTTTTAACTGAAGCTTTTTGTTAATTCAAGCAAAAACAAGATGCTTGCCCAGCTGTCAAAAGTGTAATCATATCAAATCTTTGAGATAATTATGGCTGCTTTTATGGGAAAATTAGCCCATTAATTGTAGAGATTTTCTGCATATTTTACAGATTCGTCAACTTCAAAGAAATGCAAATTTAGCTATGTTGATTCTAGAAAGCACACAATTTCCAGCTTTCACAACTGCAAATCCGCTGCAAGTTAAACCAGCTTAAACTGAGCCATGATATCAAATGTTGCGTTCTATTGGTCAATCCAACAAAATGCATTTGAATTCTAACCTGGTTTATATCAAGCTGGATTAAGTGCTCCTTGCTTGCATTAGAGGGAGAAAGTTTTAAGATTTTTGGAAGTCTAGCTTGTGCAGCCCTTTAATTATTTCCAAATCACAAAACATTCAATATCCACAAGACTATGGAGTAAACTTATTAACATTGTGTAGTCTGCAGTGTGGTAAACCCTTCAATGATTTGCCTTACCCCTTGTCTCTGCTCTTTAATTTTCAATGTTGAATAGCGAATTCTATATGCAGTTAGACTTGGTGTTGCCATGCCCTTTCCCATACAAGTTTGTCACAAACAGGTGTCTACTGACATTTTATTTTTGGTAAGAGAAAGAACGATTCTGATATGGCTTTGAAAACTTAACTTAGAGTCAAGGATCATTCCGATGTGCTTGTGCTCCGTTTTTCTATCAATGTCTTCATTTCCTAGTTTTAAGGAGTCGTGGAAGGGTAGATTCCTTTCAGTGGAGAATATCACTTCTTCCATTTTTCCGCGTTGAAATGCATTTTCCATTGCCAGGACCATAAACGCAATCTCTCAATGTCCATATTTAGCTCCTCGCTTGTTCTATCATTCCGAACAGCGGAGAAGAGTGACATGTCATCACAATGAACGTTGTCAACAATGTCATTTATGTAAACCAGGAAGAGCAATGGACCTATAACAGAGCCTTGTGGAACCCCTGCAGACTGACTATAACAGAGCCTAGGGGACCATTATGGAAATAAGGTCAATATGACCTTTTAATGCTATCCCTGCCACTACAATTAGGGGTGTTTATAAAAGTATTTATTTAATGAACATTGTCATCGTATCTTATCTATTCTTTAGCTTTTTAAAACTTGTAAATTCTATTTATTTCTTGTAAATTGTTTTATTTTAAGTGGCAAATTTTAACATACATAGATGTTGTAGCCCATCGTGAGCTTTTCCCATTCAGCATAACGCGTTGCTGGCGATTAGTTAGATTAGATAAATTAGATAAATTCGTCTACCAGCTATAGGCGATAGATAAATTCGTCTGCCAGCCACGCTGTTCTCAAGTATGTACGAAGCGCTGTTTGAGTAGAATCTTTCAATTGAGGGTACTTGTTGGGGAGATGAAATGCTGACCCTATTGTTTTTATCTATTGTGTTTCAGCTTTGTTGAGAGCGAATCAACATTGGGGCTCACGTTGTCATGCGCATCGCTGCTTTCTTTCTTCCCTTGTTCTCAACGGACAAGCTAATTTGCATATTACATAGGCGAAGTAAATCGTTACTGCGCATGCGATCTGGAGCCTTTTTTGGGGGATTCCTTGAGGTTCACTGTGGCAGCCAAACTTTTCCATGCTTGCGAAACATAACGCATGTACATAGCACCAGCAGCGAAAATTCGTGAAATCCAACATTGTAAATTATGCAATACAACAGTTTCATAGCACCTCCTATTTATCAAGCAATTATCAAGAAAGCATAATAATGGAAATTTTATTGTGTGCAAATGCAAATAGGCCATCTAAATACGTGATAGCAATTCGAAGAAGTGACTCAATTTAAACAAGAGAAATTCCTTTTAATGGTAAATGGTGCCCTTAGCAATCTTGTTTGGACAGTGTCAAATAAAACATTCATTACACCTGTTCATAGAGGGCATTTCTACATAACATGCTAATTATTGTGCTAGAAAGAACTGAAAATAGTAAGTCATTGTTTTGTCTTTAATGTGGACGCTGGTAAATTGATTGTGGAAATCATAAGTTGGTCACCTCTTGCGAAGTAGTCACAGCAAGCTTTAAAAAGGATCAGAGAAGCACACCAGTATGTCAAAGTGTTCTTGAATTAAATTGTTTAGTGATTCTTAATGTTATAAATTTGCCAATCCTTGTAAAATAGTTTTGTAAGCTTCAATACGATCTTGTGTCTAGGATAGATATATTTATATTGCATTTTTCTTCCTTAGAGAGATGCTTTAGAGGAGAGTTGAAGTCTTCGAGCATATCATAATAGATGTTTAAGATGCTAATTATTTTGTTTGGAAGGACTGGAAGTTAAGTACGTCATGCTTTTTTTCTTTTTTGACAACCTCAATAATTGTTGACAATTTACATGTGTCCCCTCTTGCGAAATAGTTTTGTAAGCTTTAATAAGATCTTGTGTCCAGGATAGATCGATTTATATTGCATTTTTCTTCCTTAGAGAGATGCTTTAGAGGAGAGTTGAAGTCTTCGAGCATATCATAATAGATGTATAAGATGCTAATTATTTTGTTTGGAAGGACTGGAAGTTAAGTACGTCATGCTTTTTTCTTTTTTGACAACCTCAATAATTGTTGACAATTTACATGTGTCCCCTCTTGCGAAATAGTTTTGTAAGCTTTAATAAGATCTTGTGTCCAGGATAGATCGATTTATATTGCATTTTTCTTCCTTAGAGAGATGCTTTAGAGGAGAGTTGAAGTCTTCGAGCATATCATAATAGATGTATAAGATGCTAATTATTTTGTTTGGAAGGACTGGAAGTTAAGTACGTCATGCTTTTTTCTTTTTTGACAACCTCAATAATTGTTGACAATTTACATGTGTCCCCTCTTGCGAAATAGTTTTGTAAGCTTTAATAAGATCTTGTGTCCAGGATAGATCGATTTGTATTGTATATACCGGGTGTCCCAAAATGATGTATTATTGTTTGATTGCTTACATGTCCATAACCAATGAACCGATTTTCAAACACTTTGTTTTATTGGATTGCCGGAAGGCTAAATTGTATTCGAAGATGTTGGTTGTGGTTTTACCAGTTTTTGAAAATCAGTTCATCGGTTATGGACATACAGGCAATCAAACGATAATACATCATTTTGGGACACCCGGTATAAGATGCTACATGCTAACTATTATGCTTGGAAGAACTTTGACTTGTAAGCCATAGTTGAGTATTTGATCAAGTCCTTTAATCATTCGTGATATAATAAATGTGTCACTGCCTGCGAAATAGTCACACTAAGCTTTAAATGGAGCAAAATTACACCAGTGTGTCACAATTTTTTTAAATCAAATTCTGTGGTAGTTATTGACATTGTGTTTTGTAAGCTTTTACAGGAACATGGTTGATAGCAGTACTTTACTTGTATTGAAAATGCTGATCCTGTATGAATATGAAGTATGATTATTACAATTATTACAATTATTATAATAATTATAATAATTATAATTATTATAATTATTATAATTATTATAATTATTATAATTATTATAATTATTATAATTATTATATATAATAGATCTCGTGTGCAGGGCTAATCAATCTTTAATCTTTTTTCTTCATTAGGGAGATTCTTTAAAGGAGAGTTAAAGTCTTCAAGCAGATAATAACAGGTATGTCAGGCTTTTTATTGGGGATGCGTTAAAGTTAGATTAAATTCTTTTTTGTGATTATTGACATTATAAGTGTTCCACCTCTTGCCAAATTGTTTGCTGCCCCGTAAAATAGCTCACACTGAAGAAGATTTATATCGAAATGTTTTGAAGCACAACAGTTGTGTTTTTATATTTTCTGTTCAGTCAGCATTGAAGATAGTATTATTATAATTATATGATATTGCAACCGGAACAAAGTTATGTACAGGCTTTCGCCCTTTATCCTTGGCCAGTCATCGTATAACATGTTTCTTCCCTAGGTACAGGGTGTCCCAAAAAATTGTGCCCCGTTTTGTCTGAAGATTGTGACAAAAAGGCAAAAGATTCTCGCCAGACTTTTGCATGATGGTGCTCTTCAGATGTTCAATTAAAGTTTGCCACCATCCCCACAAAAGCCGTTGAAAAATGATGAAGCTATGACCTTCAGAAGACCAAATTTGCCCGACGACTGAAACCAGCAGCCGGCCATTTTGCCTTACTATTTTGCAGTGATAAGTATCTTCACCTGAGGTAAGAAATAATTTCTGTGAGGTCAGAAATTGTGGAACTCTCCGAGGATTATCGGAATTTTCACGAGAGCTATGACATTGGAGGCTGCTGTTTCATTTTCATTCCATAAAGCTATCTATCGCTGCAAATTAGTAAGACAAAATGGCCGACGGCTGTTTTTAGTGATCAGGCAAATTTGGTCTCCTGAAGGTCATAGCTCTAACATTTTTCAACGGATATTTATGGGGATGGTTGCAAACTATAATTGAACATCTGAAGAGCACCATCATGCAAAAGTTTGGCGATAATCTTTTGCCGTTTTGTCGCAATCTTCAGGCAAACGGGGCACAATTTTTTGGGACACCCTGTATGTACAGGCTTTCGCCCTTTATCCTTGGCCAGTCATCGTATAACATGTTTCTTCCCTAGGTACAGGGTGTCCCAAAAAATTGTGCCCCGTTTTGTCTGAAGATTGCGACAAAAAGGCAAAAGATTCTCGCCAGACTTTTGCATGATGGTGCTCTTCAGATGTTCAATTAAAGTTTGCCACCATCCCCGCAAAAAGCCGTTGAAAAATGATGAAGCTACGACCTTCAGAAGACCAAATTTGCCAATTTTGCTTTAAATGAGACTTGAAATCTTCATGCAGAAGATAACAAATAAGTCAGGCTTGCATTATGATTATGAAATTCTAATATTTGTCCTTGGAAGCCTCTTTTTATCAAATATTCATCTAAAATATTACAATATATGTTACACATAACAACTAAGAAGGGTACTCAATGTTAGATACCCTGCACATATTAGCAATGCACAAGTGTATAAGCAAACAGGCGAGGAAGTGCTATCTTTGAAAATTCTGCAAAATAAATGGAAACTTTTTGGACACGTCTTACAATCACACCCGGAAACACCAGCACAGAAAGCGATGAAGTATTACTTCGAGAAATCGCATTCAAAGACATTTCGTGGAAGGCCAATTACTACACTGCCAAATACGTTACACAATGAAATAATCATGCTAAAGAAACATAATAAGTTCCAAAAGAAATACAAAATAAATCAGCTCAAATCAATCAATGATCTTGAAAGTTTAAGATTGCTGGCGAAAAAAAGTTGGATATTAGTGAACGACATTTATGTTGCTGCTAAAGCAGAAAAGAAGTTATTGTTCTTCAATGCGGAATAGCTATTATATATATTTTACACTGACATCTACATCTTACGATACTTTCTAATTATTATACAACCATACAACACTACAGGGACGATACTACAGGTAGTAAAAGACAACGGCTAATCCCCGTGGCCATTAACGTAAAGACATGCAAATAGATTAAAATTAAGTTAGCAACTACAAAAGCTACAAATACGATTAATTATTGATCAATACTGAGATTAGACTATACTGGGATCTGTTTCACATTGGATGTCAGGCCAGCATAGGCGCATGATGCCGAACAACAGGAACCCCGGATGAGAGAACAACAGCAACAGCAGTTGCTACCACCACTGATCCCCCTCCAGAGTCCCCACTGCCCAACACACTACGCATATGCTGTCAGGTCAGGGTTTTTTATTCTGATTCCCAGTGTCATTGATCTGAGATACTTTCGACTTTGTGTAGATCGATTTATAAAGCATTCTTCTTGCTTGGGGTCTAGGGGGATGCCTTGAAAGAGGGTTGCAGTCTTCTATTTTTAGCCCAAATCCCAAAAAAACTGAATTCATGGTAATAGGGCATCCACTTAAAACCAAAAATGTAGACCTGCCAGAAGTGCTTAAACTTAATAACTCTGATATCAAAAGAGTTGAAAAGACGAAATCCCTCGGAGTGATAGTTGATGAAAAACTAAGTTGGGATGAACAGTTTAAGCGCACCAAAGGCAAACTGAGTGGAGGTCTTGCAGCTTTGAAAAAATTGAAAAATGTCGTTCCACAATCCCAATTGTGTAATGTATATTATGCGTTAGTCGAGAGTCACCTGCGTTATGCCGATGTTATCTGGGGTAGTCTTTCAAAAACAAAAGTAGCTGCTCTCCAACGCCTTCAAGACCGGGCGTATTCGATAATTGCAAACGCAAGAATAAAAGATGGCTGGTCGGCATCCTGGTTAAACGTAGAAAATCTTTTCCGTTACGATAGGAATGTCATGACTTACAAGATTATGAACAGACTATGCCCTGAAAACCTCTGGGATAAATACAAGCCAAGATCTTTTCACTCGACCTACAATACGAGGCACTGTAAGGATATCCAGATCCCTAGATATAGAACTGAATTTGCAAAAAAGGGCTTTCATTACGCAGCTCTCAAGTCATGGAATGATACACCTGCCGAAATTCGCGAGTTACCGACACTTGATCGTTTTAAAAGACAACTTAAAACGCATCTAAAGAGCTAGACTCTCAAGCCAAACACAACTCCCTGGAAGAACAGCAAGGATTAAGTTTTAGAGGGCTTTAGGTTTTTATTCATAAGGTTTTATCATTGTAAATAGATGTTATATATTTTAATTTGCTGAAGGGTTAATTTGTGTATAAATGATATTAAATGAAAAAAAAATGAAAAAGTTCTACCGGATAACTACAGGTAATTCGGATTTTGATATGAGATATGCTATGTTGCGCCAGAATGGCTAAAAATGAAGTGCACTTTCAGAAAGAGTACTGGGTAAGTCAGAAAAATGTTTCTACTCTTTGAAAATTCATACAGAGAAAGCCATGCAACTAATTTACGTAATTTCAATTTCAACATATTACTGAGGCTTGAACTTAACTTCCAAGGTTTTTTCATGATTTTGGTGTATCATTTCCTTCTGAAATTAAGAGTCAGCCAATAGTCCTATTTCTTAATTTGTTCCAAAACAGCAAAACATGGCCTCGTCACTGTCACCTAGATTTTTATTTTCTGATGCCAAACATTGACGGGAGAACGCACAATGACATTTGAGTAGCCTGCGTGTAGACTCGACAGTCAGTCAGTGCGGAGAAGGGAAAAGGAGAAGGAAGCTTTTCACGTAAGTTTTACACGCGTGGTTGCAAGCAGCACGCTCAATCCCAAAACACAAAATTGGTCGGCGTTGCACAGACTCTTCAGGGAGCTTCCTTCTCCTTTTCCCTCCTCTGCACCGACTGACTGTAGAGTCTGAACGCAGGCAACATTTGAGCGGCTTTCGTACTATTAGAAAGTAATGTCTGACCTAAGAAAACATCAATTTACCATTTTGATTGCTGTAATGTGGATCAAATTGAGCCAATTACTTATAGTTTCAGGCAAAGCCCACGAAAGCTGATTTTCAGGAATTTTTCATATGAGATTAAGTTCATGGATAGCAATTTATGACTAAATTTTCAAAATTAAGTTAAACTCTAAGTTGGGCAATGGCGTTATGATTTTTGAAATCGGTGTTGTTTCTATATTACAATTTTTTCAAATAGTGATACGTTTCTTGTTGGGGAGATGAGATACGGTTTGTCCGAGGAAACTTATGTATCCCCCTGTGCAGTAAGTTAATGCTCATGCGCCCGTCAGAGTTCCAACCCAAAACGCTACTGCGCACGAGCATTAACTTACTGCACGGGGGGACACACAAGTTTCCTCGGACAAACCGTATCTCATCTCCCCAACAACAATTTCCTGCCTCGTCCGGTAGACCCATGAGATCTCATCTTTTTTATGGGGTCATGCACCTTATGGTTCTATATTCCCTTTTCAATTGTAAATTTTGAATTATCAGTCTTACACGTTTTTTTTTATAAGAAACTTGGATCAGCACTTAGTACTAAAAGTTTCTTAATTTCGTATGAAAATTTCGGTGTTTTAGTTGTAAATGTTTCTTAATTAGTTTCTTATTTTTTGGGCCTAAAATTGCGGTATTGTTCGAAGTTGAGCCTTCTTCTCGAGAAAGGGCTTCCATTTTGCATTGACATTGTCATCAAGAAGAAGCCATGCACATCAAGGCAAGAATTTACCAATTTTGCAGTTAAAAGTCAAGAAAAGACGAATGTACCTTTGTTAGAGAGACATAGACATACAGAAATAATGTTTTAGAGTTTCTTAACTGTTCTTGAGCGTAGTACTAGAGTTTCTTAAATTTTTGGTCATCTTAGTACTAGTTTCTTATAAACCAGATTCTTATAAAAAAAAAACGTGTAATCAGAGTAAGTTAGAAATTAGCACTGGACGATTAAAAAGAGCATTTCGAGCTGCATGTTTTCAAGTGCTGGATTGTCTGAATTTAAAACTCTTTCAACCAAGAACCTAATTATTACCAACCCACGAGTTGCTTTAGGTGTTTTTATTGCTGTGGTATGGCACTCTAAGAGGTACCCTGCTCTGTGTACTCAGAGCTACCCATCAGAGCATCAAAGAGGCAACATAGGCCCATGTGTGGGTTTTCCAGACAAATAGGCCAGATGTCACAATGGTATAGTGGCACAATGAATCAAAGAGCAACAATAGCGTAAAATCTTTATCAAGCCCCTCGGAGCTTCTGAATCTCGAAGACTCCAGAGAGGGGCTGCAAAGGGAAGGGGAAGGGGGCTTATCAGAAAAGGGGCTTATTCACAAAGTCGATTAAAAAATAGGATGTAAATGATAGCTTTTTAGTTCTTTTATCCCATATTTTGCTGAATCAACATACAATTTGACGAGTCAAATACACAAATTCAACACAGTTTTATACCATATGAAAATTAAGATGCAAACTTGTTCAGGTAAATTTTTAAAGGACTTTGCCAGCCTTTGGTATTTGACATGAAGAGAGGAGGCTTGATAAAGAGGGTTGCTAAATAGAGCCTCCTCTGTAGTCCCCATTTCTTGCCTGTGTTAGAGAAATCTCTTCCTCGAGTGATATATTTATTTTGCTAAAAGTTCTGTTTTCTCATGCATTAGGACAACCTCGATTCCAGAGCAATCAGTGTTTTCAGCCTCCCTTCAGCACACGTGTGACTGGTCTGAATGAATGCTAAGAGCTGGCCGCCTATTATTACCCTGGGTTTGAGGCTGGCAAAGGCTCGAATTGGCTAAGGCTTGTGTTTCACGTAACAAAGATTAATATTGACTTGAGATAAGTATGTGAGCAAATAAAGCGACATTCAACCTCTTATTCTGTGCATGGCAAGCAAATTCAACGTATCAAATCTCTTCAGCTAACAGACTTTTTACAAATCGTTGAATCAACTATTTCAGACAATTCGTAATTTCATAATCCTTGCAATGCAAAATGACAGAGGAACTTTTGCATAGGAGAGTAATTATTCATGAATAAATAATCAAAATCAGAAACAGGAAAAACTTTCTATTGTTTTACAAGAACATCCCTTATTCTTTCCGTCGTTTTTGCTGGCTCTCGACTTTTAGTGAGCGTTTCTTACCTCCGCAAGGAGTGACACTGCGTAGGAGCTGATCGATGTCAAAAGGCGCGAAAGGCAATGTAAATGTCAAGCTGTAGGAGGGTTTAGGCCAACTGGAGAGCAGGCTAGGACGAGGGAAATAAACTGAAATTATCCAGGTTGTTTTGCCAATATTTTTGGAAGCTAAGTGAGTAATGCATTGGCTGCCCTTGAAATATCACAGGCATTAGTTTATAAGAAGCTGCTTATCAGAAACTCAGCTGTCAGGTCGCCAACAAATTTAGGAAACTCAACTCCTGTACCGGAAAAAGATAATTTAAAAACTACTTACTTTATAAATGAGACAATCTTTATCTATTCAAGAGAATTTTTCATGTTTCGAAGCTCGCAAAAAAGTTATTGAGAATTTCAGGAACCTAAAAATAACTCTACAAATCATTGGCCCAAAAAGACAAGCCTTGCCCAAATTTTGGACTCAAAAAAGTAACACGAACACGAGTACCGTACCCCTATCTTACTTATCCCAGATATACCAGTGCATTCCCGGTCGTCTTTCCGAATCTTCGCTGAATTTCCCGCCTGAAATGTATTCGTCATGAATTCCTTGTTTTGCGATTATTTGATTCGCAAACATTCTCAATGTTTTCAAAACCAAATAAAATAAATTGTTATTGAAATTGCTACCAGTTATGAGAACGTCGCACTGTCTTGTAATATAACAGAAATGGCTTTCTTTCATTTCATTTGCAAAACAAATATTTTCTTGGTTCACAAAACTGCTGTGTCGTCAAACCAATGATTCTTCGTGAAAAAGCAAACTGTGAAAATTGCATTGTAATTTTGCACATTGTGCTGAGGGTAACGCTAAAATGCTCGATGCTGCAGCCATACTCATACAATTTTTTCATAAGAAACTTGTTGATAAGAAACTCAAGTACCATGTTTGTAGCAGATACAATTTTTTATAAGGAACTGTTTTCAGGAAATTCAGCTCTCAGATCGCTAAAAATATGGACATTTCTAGCCTGGATACGCAGCCCCTTTTATATTGTGGGCTGTGAGGCTAAGAAATTGGTTCGAGGACAGGGAAACATTATATAAAGGGTTTGAGCAACTATTTGTTTTAGCCAAGGAAGTCCTTAGCATACTTTTTCTATATTTTCATTTGTTCCTGCATCATATTACTGGTAAGATATTGATCTCTAAACATTGGAAAGACCTTAAAAAACTTTTCTTTTTTTTCACGAGGGGACAAAAAAAGCATAAGAGACTTCTAAATTTGTAAGAAGCTCTGAGTACTTAATATCTGACCCATATTAAGAAAGTTTCAGTGGTAGCTCAAATTCTTACTTTCTTGATATTAAAATAAGAATTAACACGAAAGTAAAAATCAAATTAAGAAACTTCCAGAAAAATCATGAATCATACAAAATTTCGTTGCAATTTTCAGAAATATTCATAAAAAGCTTCTTGTAAAACAATACGCGTATTGCTTCTCAATAGCGTTACTTTGGTTTCTAGGCCGCATACTTTTTCTTTGGACTATGTTGGCCATCTACTTCTAAGGTGTATTGATTTTTTGGAATCAGAAAATAATTCTTGCTCAACCAACGGAGGATCGACGGAGCAAAGCAGCCAAAACTTTCTGGAATGGAGGTTTAAATTGGATCATATTCCACAAAAATCAATAATCACGTTATAATTCATTTCTATGGTTTCACTGGTGTGTCCCTTTGGGAGAAAGTGGCTGTGTGGTTTTCTAAAAGGTTAGGATGGAAATATCATATCATAGGTCAAAATAAACCACTAAGGATATCCCCAAACCTTGGAAGAATGCATGGAAGTTCTGATATAATTGCAGAACTTGAATTGAAGGGTTTTAATTGTTAAAAATTGACAATAAACTATCATTAATAATACAATTATTATCATAATAGGCCATTATGATCATTCACACATCCTGACTACGAGTGGGTAATTGATGTAATCAATTTAGCGGATTCTCCCTTTACGATTTGCTCAGACAAAGAGATGTAAATTCCAGAAGTATGAATTGTTTCCGCACCAAACAGTAATCTGACTCAGGTTTGATGTTTGGCGAATGCTGTGCGTTTTAATAAACTTTATCAAGCTTTCGGTTTCATGGCGATATTATGTGTGGAGATAATTCATTTGTCGACAGTTGAGGTTCTGTCAGCAGGGGGGCTTGGAGAACAAACGGCGAAAGACGAGGAAGACGACGCACATGTCGGCATGTGATCATGTTATTGGAGCCAGTCCATGTTGCACTAGGCCCAATTCAATGCAAAGGGAAGTGACTGTTGCAATTCTCGTGTTGATGTATTTGCAAATCCTGGAAATGATTGCAGCCGAGGAAGTAAGTCTATTGTGATTGTATGTGAGTTTACACAGTTTGCTAACGTTATTATTCGTCGAGCTTCATCATCGTCGGAAATCCTTTTTCACGTTATCTGAGATGATATGATACCACTGCGAATGTGAGAGAGATGTGTGTACTGTCAGTTCCATTGCATAGTATCGCAGCTCTATTTTAGCTACAATTCTATGCCTGGCTTTCCATCCCGTGATTTGTAATTGCACACTTGCAGTATTTTTAATAAACAGTCCAAGCAGACAACATATTATATTATGCATTCCGTATAATATGCAATTTGGGGCTATTCTAGAATCTAGCCTTTTGCAGACAGTCCAAAAATGCAAAACGGACTCTCGGTTGTACAGAGATGGCACAGACGTTTGCAAAACAACACAAGCACCCGTTACAACTAATTGAAGTTCCAGTACTGTTATGATAACAAACAGCAATATAAAGGAGGAATTTTGGGGGCCGATTCAGATTCAGTCAATCGATTAGTAAAATGATGGGATGAGCAATGGCCTCTCGTAAATTACCAATGCCCCAAGTCTATTTCTTCAGATTTCTTCAGTCCGTCTTACTGTTCCCTTTTCGGTAGTTCCTGGACCCGCCATTCCAAGGCTTGACTCCGTACCGACTGAAGAGATAGCCTCGGGGCAAGTCGAAGGGGAAGGGGGCTGCGGCAAGACTTGGTGACCAATGTAATTGAAAACATTGGGAAACATACAGTGACGATTATTTGTTTGCCGTTCCCAGCAGCGAGCGGTATATCGCTCTTTCGAAAAAAACACTGTACGTGTTTTTTAATACAATAGGATTTTTGGAATTTTTTAGGGATTTTCCTTTAAATTAAATCATTTTAGCATTTTAGATTTTATGGATTTAATATGTCCCTTTGACAGTTCCTGTAACTGTAATCCTGTGGCAAGCAAGCTAAGAAGATTATTTCTTCCTTCCTTTTTCCTCGAAACCTGGACAAGGAAGTTGAAATTGAAAAGATCAGGTAAACGCTTTGGCAAGCCGCCACCATTCTACATTATACAAAGACTTCGGGGTTTATCTGTGACTGGAAAAATATAAACAAACAAACAAACAAGAAACTTCCTTGACGTGCTGTAGGTACAGGGTGTAGGTATGTGCTGCGGAAATTGAGACCGTGACGTCAATTCTTAGAGACGTCACGAAGAGTCAATTTCGCAATATGGTGCTGGTGGTATCGTGGGATTTAGTTTCAACATTACTTCTTTTAACAATCAGCTGTGGCATGCATCAAAAATAATCAGCATCTGTCGTTCATTTGTCACAACATTTTGAAGAAGTGACATCAGTTTGCGTTTGCTTTTAAAGCACAGGGGGTTGGGATTGTAAATTCAAAGTTGTTAACATTCACTGTTAGAAAAATTGCCTTCTTTTGATACCCGGCGTTAGAAAAAAGAAGCGAAAACGATACCCGGAAAGGAGTGCACATCCTGTCAGC
>REGL01000306.1:233068-248911 GCA_004194395.1 Aurelia aurita complex sp. Pacific
GTGTAATTTTTTTTCCAAAGCGACCAGTAGTTTGGCTATTCCATATCTACCATTCCATCTATACCATTCCATTCCATCATTCCATTCCATCATTCCATTCCATTATTCCATTCCATCATTCCATTCCATCATTCCACACTCCATGTTTTACAGATAGCCGTCGGATCAGTAGATGCTTGCGGTGACGAATGAATTAATAAATTTATGGGCAGAAATACCGCAACAAGACGAAAAAGATAACAGCAAATGTGCTGGAATTTAGTTATTGCCAATATTTCGTCCTGCCATGCAGGACCTCTTCAGGGCTGTATGATTTTAAGACACTAATAACATTTAAGGCTCTATAACATTTTGAAGACTGATATTTTGTTTCATGAGAATTTCGATGAAAACAGCATTAGCCAAACTTTTATGGGAGATCAGAAGCTTCCCATCCAGCTTGTATTTATAGATCATTTGGAAGAATCTCACAATAAGGAAATAGTCCTCTGTACTTAAACAAGGCAATTCCAACTTGTACGTAGTAACGAGAAGATGCCACTGACCTGTGTGGATGCGTGGTAGCTCCGTTTTTTCTGAATTAGCTAATCCGAGGAGACCAGTTGGTATCTGCGGCTGTGTGATTGGTGAGCTAAAGTTTTGGTGTGGCGCGCCCCCCTCATTGCACAATTACCTTTTAATTGCAACTGAGCGTGACTCTAGCGAATTAATGTCTAAGCACGGGCGGTAGGAAATGCTGAATTAGAAAAAGCTTTACGGGTGATACATCGAGTTATTCCTATCCTAATATATGATTCCATTCGTGATATATCGACTTGTTTACATTCTTTGTCTACCTCTGCGAAGGCGCCATTTTAATCTGATTGACATGCCTTCAAGGGTCCTACCGCAATTATGCCACTCAAACGGAAACTCCTCCAAGAGAGGATTCCTTCTATTGTTTTCCGTTTCATTTTACCACACTTGAGTGGCATAATTACTCCAGGGCCCTTAAAGTCATGTCAATCGGATGAAAATGGCGCCTTCGCAGGAGAGTTAGACACAGTAGGAAATCAAGTCGATATATCATGTATGGAATGATATATTAGGATAGGAATAACTCGATGTATCACCCGTAAAGCTTTTTCTAAATTCATTGTTTCCTACCGCCCGTGGTATCTGCGGCTTTTTGATTGGTGAGCTAAAGTTTTGGTGTGGCGCGCCCCCTCATTGCACAATTACCTGTTAATTGCAACTGAGCGTGACTCTAGCGAATTAATGTCTAAAAAGACTGCCAAGACCTAGTTTCGTACGCTCCTGCGAAATGAGGAAAGGGCGTTGTTTTATTTCTTGCTGCTCATTTTGATTTTTTGGGAACAGTTTTTCTTTAGAGATATCGAATAAGTTTCGTCTATTTTGTAAGAGTAGCAGATGTTAATCCATATAAATTGTGTAATCTAAGGAATAGGGACACCAGAACGGGGGCCAGTAAGGGGACATTTAAGTGGCCAAAATATAAACAAACAACAGAGAAGAGACCATGCTCTTCTTCCCTGTGCCCCCGCCAGTGGCTGTCCCTGGTTATGAATCTCATTTTCCTGATTGAGAGTAGATATAGTAATATATTTATTTGGGGTTAGTTTCGTAATGAAAATGAATAAAACTGGACTTGTCCAAGTCTCACTTTCTTTCATCAGTATTTTGAGTCATAAGCGCCCATGATTCAAAATACTGATGAAAGAAAGTGAAGCTTAGACAAGTCCAGAGTAAAACCGGATGCGCCAAAAAGTGTCATGTTTCAGAGGCGATGGTAAGTGTAACATCGGTCCGGTCTCGGTCTGGTCACGGGCAACATTGCACCATTTTAGCTGGCCTAAAGTACCGGATGGACCAACAAGAACTTCAACTGTTTAAAAATTCGTTACGTGGAGGTATTGCACTTAAGAGCGTGAGGTATTGGACTGAATAGAAGCTTAGTTGATACCCTATAGGGTGAAATATTTTAGCTATTATTATCTTATTTTTCAGAGCATGGGAAATATAGTTAAATTTAATTACAAACAATCCATAACTTCGAAATGCATGAAAGAGGTCGAAATCCCTCCATCAAAATTATAACCATCTCTCACACATTTTGAAGTACAGTCGAAGTTTCATTAATTCGATTTTACGTATATTTTACAATGCTGAGAAAAATCGAAGACAAATCATAAGAAATACTTCAGACTTTCAGTTATCATTCAAACTTTGGTTCATTCTAATACTACTCTCTGCCTAACAATTTTAGAACAGTGGAATTGCCCAAAAATTGGGGGATAATCATAGGTGATGGCTTGAAAGCACAGTGGTTTATTTTGTCATCGATTACTTTAATTTTGCGTTTGCGTGTTTTACAAAACATTTATAAAGAAATTGAAACTCTTTAATAAGCAAAAAAATGTTTGGTCATATGTTATTTATTCAACCATTGTAATGTAAAGATTAAGAGATTTCAAAGAAAAGCTAAGAATTTCAGGCAAATATTTTTGCTCCCCTCCCCACCAAACCAAAAAGAGTCTCTCTAAACCCTTGATGGGCAAGACTGCGTCCACGGTGCAATTTGAAAACATTGTAAAATTGTTCCAGATAGACCTTCCGTTCAAACGAAAACAGCACATTTTGAAAACGGCAGAATTTGAAAATGAAGCTCGAACGAACACGATTTGAAAACGACATCGTGAGAACACTTACTTACAATGAAAATTGAATCTTTTTCAACGGCTTTGATACGAGGCTGATTGACTCTTTAGTCCATGATGAATTTCTTTGTCGTCAATACCCAGCCTCTTTGTAGCAGAGCCTGCAACGAGACTAGTACGGTCCAATTTTATACGGGGTCCCCCAGGAAAGTACTCCTGTTGACAAAATCACCAAAAATTGATTATCACACCTTTCATAAAACTTTATTTTTGAATTGCTTTGTCAAAGACCTAAACTTTTTCATAGATGATAAAATGTTTGCTTTTGATACAGCAAGGTAGAAAAATTACGCGTTGAAAAACCTTATTTTGAGCAATAGTTTTTAAGCAAAATACTCAATCTTGCCTTAGAGTCAAAATTTTCAAATTTTTTATCATCATTGAAGTCTCCAATGATAGTGTGCATTTATGTATGCCATTCATTGCTAAACTAAAAGTTTTACATGCACAAAGAAATTTATCTGGCAGTTGATCTTTTTTGCAGTATGATTCAAAACCAGGTAGTCCTAAAAAGAGCTAAGTTTTCTAGTTTTTAAATCAATAACAAGATCAGCTATATCTTGGAAAATAATTTGGTCCAAGATCTACTTGACAAAGAAAGAAAATTGAAGATTGGCCATGTAATCAATTTTTGGTGATTTTTCAAACAGGAGTACTTTTTTTTGGGACACCCGGTAGCATTTTCTAATTTTGCCGGTATCGTTTGAGCATACCGTAAAAGCTCTAGTACGCCCCCAGGGGGTTTATTTAATGTGGGAAGCTCGGACGCCACAAAGGGGGGGCTTAAAAGGGATGGGGGTTTATTACAGAGGGAGCTTGTTCACAAAATCAAATGACAAGAATATATATGATAGCTTTTTAGTTCTTTTACCCCGCATTTTGCGGATTTAACGTACAATTTTGCGAGACAAATACATAAATTCGGCACAGTTGTAACTCAAATCGTATCAAAATTAACATGCAAATTTATTGAGAGCAATAAATGGAAAATCGTTGGTAAACTCTGGAATTATTTAAACTTTTGGCTCAGAGAGGAGGGGCTTATTAGAGAGGGGGGCTTAATAGAGAGGGGGCGGCTTAATAGAGCTTTTACAGTCTACCCAAAATGCTGGTACCGTTGCAGTTTTTACCGTGTTCAAAATGTGCCGGCTGGCATTGTAGGAACGTTGTCTAGAATATTCTCTAGTAGCCTGCGGAGAAATGAATACTTTGCCATGGCGCATCTGGTAGATAATTTGATTTGTGTTATACTTTGAATAAGTTTTAAATGCTTAGCAAACATTACAGGCATATTGAAATAAAATCTTGCAGCTACTGTAGATTTGTATTGCTTTTGATTAAAGATTAGATTTATGACCATGAAAGGGTAGCGTAAATAACTGCTTTTCTATATTATTGGGGGTTACTTTGACTAGTTCGGACAAGCATAGGTACTAAATCCTCGAAAGAAATGGTTTACAAGCCCTGTTGAGGTACATTGTATATTTTAGATACTGGGGACGTGCCAACGGTAAGGGTATTCATTTTCACGATTGGTATAAGCATTCGGTATCGCTTTTCACGATTTAGATGTAAAGGAACCGTATCGATTTTCACGATTTAGGTACAAGGAACAGTACCGATTTTCACAATCTTGGTTGAAAAGAACGGTATCCATTTTTTATTTTGGCATAAAGAATGAGTGAATAGGCCATTTTTGCAAATCGAGAAATTTGCATCAGGAACGGGTATGTGTTCGAAGCTCATATGACACGCCCCAACCAAAATATGTTCAAGTGTGCCCTCACCCCCCGGGGTTACAAGGTCCATCTCTGTTTAGATAGAAAGGCTTTGAAAGAACTTTATATCTACCGTACACAAGTTCGTTGCTTTACTCGTTTAGGTTTTGGCAATGTGATGCAGTCATGGCCTCAAATCTAATCGCACCAGGGTGCTCCTTTTAACCCTATCTGACCTGGGGGGCGGATTCCGCCCCCCCCCCCCTAGTACATTTTTGTTTACACCGTTTTCCACACATGCAGCAGGCCTCTGATACTTCGTAAGTTTAACTTTGTATCATAGAGCAATCAAATTGCAACAATTTGGACATTCTATTTTTAGCCTTGTTTCCATGGTTACCAATTTTTCATACTGCACTCTGTGAAAAACATACTTTGTATCTCTTTTAATCATGTTTAATTGGTCCAATTAAGTCTAAATTAAGAATTTATATATATTTTTATCTATATCTTTCATTTCTTTATGAAAAATAAAGTTTCATGACCTTTTAGCAACCTTTCATTTATATGACGTCATATGACATCATAATGATCATCATGCTCTAGCAACAACAACAACATCGCTAATTGGATTATGATTTCAAATTTTCATTGTTTACATAACGAACTACCTTTGTGCCAAGTTTGGCTGCCATATCTCTTATGACAACAGAGATAGACAGGGGGGGGGCGGAATCCGCCCCTCCCCCCCAGGCATTGAGTGTTTCAAATCACCCAGGTCAGATAGGGTTAAAGAGCTATTGTCACCCAGAGTCCTCAGATCCCTGAGACTTGTGCACGGTTTTTTTACAAACAAACTAGGGCATTGGTTTTTCGGTTGGATTCGTTGGATTTTCTTCTTTCTTTTCCATGCTATTTCGATGTTTTGACAGACCTAACTTGGATGTGCACTGTGCACAACTTCGTATATCTTGGATGTGCATTCAACTTCCTATTCAAAATCATAACAAACCAAGCCGGCGTTACTACAAATCCCTTCATGCATTGCGTGCGTTTGCAACAATGACGTGATAGAGGGTAAGGCCAATCAAAGGCGACTGATGCTATCGTTACAAAATCGTTCTTTGTTACTCACTCATATAGTGAGTCAATAAAAAGAATCCCTGTTTGAAGAATCACTATTCCCTGAATATCAAGATCATGACATTGGAAAACATGACATTTAACAGCAGACATGTTCAAATAGACCTCACCAACATTTACCTGGACTAAGATCGGCCACTCCATTCTGAAGTTATGAGGGATTTTTTTCCAGAAAGCGCTTTCAAGAAATCTTCAAAACAAGCTCAAAACAACGACCAACATTCCCCGAACTTTCTGCATCATTTAAATGAGCTCAACATATTCTAACACGTTTTATCCTCTTGGGAAGATGAAATCGTCCGGAATAATGTTGTTTTGCCCCAAGGAATGACATTTTCATCTCCCAAAGGGATAAAGCGTGCCAAAGCATGTACAAGTCATTGCTATAAGGCATAGACCTACGAGAAATTTGGTCGTGATTTGATGCAGTTTTTGAAAGTATCTTGGAGGGGCTTCCTTGAGAAAATCTCTTATAATTTCAGAACGTAGTGCCCGTTTTCAGGCAGGTAAAATTTAGAAAATATCTGAGAATGTTTACTATTGAATGACATATTTGCCAACATTATTGTCTTGATATCGAGGGATCTGTGGTCTTTCAAACAGGGATTCTTTTTTTGACTCACCCGGTAGATAAAAAGGTCAATGGACAGATGATGTCACAATAGGATCAGCTACCGGCGGGTGTCCCCAAAAAAGTACTCCCGTTTGAAAAATCACTAAAATTTGATTACACAGCCGATCCTCGATTTTCCTTTTTTTGTCATGTAGATCAAGGACCAACTTATTATCCAATTTGTAGCTATTCTTGTAATCGGTTTCAAAATTAGCGAATTTAGCTCTTCGTAGGGCTACCTGGTTTTGAATCATCCTGCAAAAAGCATTGATGATAGCCAAATCAATTTCTTTGTGCGTGTAAAGCATCTTGTTTGGTCATAAATGACTGAATTAAATGCGCACTTTCATTGGAGACTTCAATAATGATAAAAATCTGAAAATTATGACTCTTGCGCTAGATTGAGTATTTTGCTTTAAAAGTATGTGTGAAGGACACTTACTACTTGAGATAAATAATAAATGTTGTGGTACTTCCACCCCACACAACGGCCCGCACCCAGTTATCAGGCTTCTTGACATGGTGCCGCTGCGCAGCCAGTTATAGAGTCTGGTAACGACCCATGGAGTTTGGCCCGCGTGAATCGAGGTAAAATTGCCGCCAAGACGGTTCTGGATTAGATTTGCTGAAGTTTTCGTGCCCTTATTTCGTTTATCCAATGTTGTTTCAAAGCAAATGAGTTGTATATTTCATCGATATCTCTGGTATCAAGACCCGAAAGTCGTGGCAGGCTAACATATGGCTCAAAATAAGGTTTTTCAACGTATAATTTCTCAACCATGCTGTGTCAAAAGCAAACATTTTATCATCCATGTATATATTTGGGTCTTTGATAAAACAACTCAAACAAAATTTTTTATCAAATGTTTGATAATCAAGTTTTGGTGATTTTTCAAACAGCAGTACTTTTTATGGAATACCCGATAGATTGGATTGACACACAAAGACAAAGCAATTAGCGATTGCAAACAAAGGGGATTATATGCCCCGGTCTGTCGAGTCATTAGCAAAACAACAAAGCAAACGAAGAGTTTCTCTGAAAACCAGGTGTCCAGCTCGCTCGTTGTGCATTCCACACATGATTTTGAGAGGAAATATGAGCATACATCGAAGGAAGAAGGATTTATCCGTCTGAGGTAGATGTTGAGACATGTCCTTCTTCTCTCGACATATGCTCATGTTTGCTCTTTAAAACCATTTGCGAAATGCACAATGAGTGAGCTAGCTACCTGGGTTACAGAACAATTTTTGTGGCTTGTCTTTGTTTTGTTTATGACTTGACCGGCCGGGGCATAGAATTTCTTCTGCCCGCAATTGCTAATCACTTGCACTTGGGTGTCAATCAAAAGTAGTGGATCCTATTGTAACATATTATTTGTCCTTGTTGTCGTAGATCATTAGGTTTCATCATGGGTAGTTAGACACTGCTGTTGTGCTTCTATGGAGGAGCGCTGGATAATATGTATCTGCGGAGGAAATATTGTTTAGTACTGCGGAGGAGATTTTTCTTTCGTTATCTCCTCCGCAGCACTAAACAATATTTCCTCCGCAGATACATATTATCCAGCGCTCCTCCATAGAAGCACAACAGCAGTGTCTAACTACCCATGGTTTCATCTAAAAATCGCTAGCATCCACTGGATCTATTTCTATTTTTAAGAATATGCAATCATCCTTCAGATACGGTCCATTCTGCAGCTTTTCTAGCTCGATGAATTTAGGAAAACCCCAACCAGGATTTGCTGATGTCGTAGGCCTTAAAAAGCTAGCTGATTTTCGATTGCATTCAAGCCCTTTAGTCTCATGTTTTCTTGTTTCTTCATCTTCACTTTGATCAAGCAGTGAAAAATATATCCTTTGCTTGAAAGGCCATGTTAATGCACCATCATATTTGCCCGGGTGAATCATCAGGTAAACTGAGAGGTGAGTGCCTTGCCCACTTCCAATTCCACTCAGGTACGCAATGGCCTGCAGTTTGTATCCATACTTCCCCGTGTAAATGAAGTCGCTCATAATTGGTGTGCTGGTTCCTACTTCCTTGGGTCCCTCTTCCTTGGGTTCTTCTTTCTGGTTTGCTGAAATTGCTTGACCTACATTCTCTATTTTCCAGACCAGCAACCCATCTTTGCTCGCGTTTATTTCCTGCCAAACTTCATTCAGCATGATTTCAAACTTGTTAGCTTTGTTGTTGAGAATTCTGATTTGCTGTCGATCAAAATCGATCTTCTTACCCAATTCTTCGCTTATTTGCTCGATCTGCTCGCATAATTGTTCAGTTTTGCTTGGAGTTCCATCGATTTCGTCAGTTCCTCTGCGTACTGTCGAGTTACCTTCAAAGAAGATAATTTTTTTTCGTTTTAGTAGACAAAGTGTAAGAGCTTTTAGGCCCAGTTCAGGCCCAGAATCTAATGTGAGTTTCAAAGCCAACGCAATTTTTACCCTTGGTGTTTAATGATAATTAAACAGTAACAATTATGAGGTACAAACCAATGGGGGTGGAGGTGAAGTAGACCCCGGGAGTTCATTTATCGGAAATTGTGCTTTTTCGCATGGATGTTTTGTGACTTACAGGTCCAGCCCACCTCAAAAAGATTTGCTGGAGAATTGACATATTGGACATGAAGTAGACTTAAGTGGCAATTAATTTAGATCAATTTTGTGGTAACCCCCTCCCCCACCCCTCACATAAAACACACACACAGAAGGGCCTGCACCCAGTTATCAGATTCTCTAACACAATGTCGCTGCATAGCAAGTTATGGAGTCTGGTAATGCCTCGTGGTGCTGCTAGGCCTGCATGAATGTGGTAACATGGCCTCTGAGAGGAGTCGGACATGCTTTCCTGATGTCTTAGCATACAAGCGAATTTACTTGTCTATTCCTTTATATCCTTCGTATCTACAACAAAAATCGTGGCAGGCTCACGTGATTCTAATTTTAGTTGCTGAAGGAGCACCTCTGTTATCAGCATATCATCAGCCTATCAACAAGATGTATAAGCTACTACTTCACTCTATACCTTTTCATTTTTAGAATGATCCCAAAATAATTGCTCCGTAATTTTAACAATGAAAATGCAATCATATGGTACCACGCAACAGGGTGAAGTTGCGTTTTTAGCGCCAAGACCTAATCGAATCCGCGACTCCTTTTGTTTTGTGCAAGCGAAGGGTGGTTTATAAGAAAAGCTATGTGACTATAACGAAAGAAGAAGGGCAAATCTAAAGTTCTTTGTGGTGGATTTTGTTTATTTGATTCAGGAGCTGTTTTATGATCGTTTCATTTAATCCCTAAATATTGGAGATTTACAATGCCCTCTTCTCGGCTTCGGGATCAAATAAACAAAATCCACCAGACAGAACTTTAGATTTGCCCCTTTAAAAATCACCTTGCGTTTGAACAAGACGAGTGTTTGTTTTGAATTACTGGCAAGGGCCCTAGGACGACATCAAAGACGTCCCATTACACTGATTAAAAGGTTGTATTTAAATGCTCTTACCTACCCAACGCTGTCCTTGTTTATTTCTTGTTTGTTTGTTTATTTCGCTGTCTTTGTCTTGCTTTTTAAACGGCATGCATATGCATCCCATGTTTTCTCAAGTTGAAATAAACCTTGCTTCGCTCTTTAGGATCGCCATTTTTTTCGAGAATTAAACGAAAGTGAGGTTGTTATCAGCTTCGTGAAATATTGAATGGGTCTGACATGCGCTGTCTCTTATCCAATCAGGAAGCTAAAAGCGTGTCATTTGACAGTCCATGGCCAGTTACCTTGATTCATTTTGAAAAGCGCGCGCAACAATACAACAGCCAATCAAAATCTTGAGGTGTCAGGACACGCTTCTATGTATATAAGGTAGTGGCTGGGCTACAAGCCTTGGTAAGCGAGAAAATAATAAGAAACAGTGCATGTCAGACCCATTCAATAACAACCTAACTTTCGTTTAGTTCTCGCGAAAAAAATGGCCATCGTACAGAGCGAAGCAAGGTTGATTTCAACTTGAGAGTACATGGGATGCATGCTGTTTAAAAAGCAAAACAAAGACAGCGAAACAAACAAACAAACAAGAAATAAACAAGGGCAGCGTTGGATAGGTAAGAGCATTTAAATACGACATTTTAATCAGTGTAATGGGCGACTTTAATGTCGTCCTAAGGCCCTTGTTACTGGCTGAGAGAATTTCCTTCCTTTCCAGTCGCTATCACTTTTTGGTGTCAATCAAACGCAACTGTTACTATTGTATCACAAAATCTGCCCTTGTTGTATGGGTCTGCGCGCAGGCTACACAAAAGGTGTATCAAGAATAAAAAACCAAGAGCTTCCAAGTCCATCTTTCTTTGAGGAGTTTCACCTCTCTTATTGAGTCAAGGCCCCTAGTCGAAAATAATGTTAGACAGAGAACAGAGAAGGATCAAATTGTGTCCCACCTACCTCTTTTATTGTCCTCGTGCATTTTCATCATCATAAGTTCAAATTTATTCAGCTTCTCGCAAAGCATGTCTATCTTAGCTTCTTGCGTTTTACTGAATTCTGTTATGTCTGTTGTTAACTGTAGCAAGTTTTTGCTCAATACGTTTACTCCATTTTCGTCACGTTGACTCATTTTGCCATTTTGATTGGAAACGAAGCCATGATTGTCTTTGCCTTCTTTCTCCATGTCCTTTTCTTTGTCTGCACGTGGTTCGAAGAACCTTTCTGCAATTAAAGAGGGCAGGTTAAAGAGGGTACACAATAAATTCCAGAAGTTGAGAGGGTCTTCCGATAATTGTTTATTTTACGTTTGTAAGTTCCATGTTTTAGTAACGATGGCTGTCACTGCATATCAAACAAGAAGGTCTATCCAGGGGGTACATATTTGGTATATGCCAATGCCACTCACAGGATGTGCACTCCTTTCGGGGTATCGTTTTCGCCACTCTTTCCTATACGCCGGGTATCGAACGAAGGCAATTTTTTGAATAGTCATAAATGACGGACTCGTCGTACTAAACCCATAAACGCAACAAGAAACCGTAATCTGTAGAAGGAAGGCTGTTAACTCCCTTAAAACAACACTAACCAAACTAAACCTGTAACTAGAGAGAAATCTGTTGAAAAACGAGTTAATCTTAAAACCTGAAAGGAAAGAAATACTAAGTTAGTAACTCACCAAAAAAATGCAATAGCAACGTTGAACAACAAAAAAACGCGTTCTGTCGCACACTCATCAGTTCGGTTCGTGCGAAGAACAAATTAACAATGCAAACAGGCTACTTTTATTGCTAAGTTTTACCTAAGTTTTTAAAATTCCACCTGTTTTTATATTCTCGACCACCTTTTGTCCACTATGACTTGCTATAGAATGAAGCAACGAAGGGACTTTGTTCAACACCCTTAGATATAAATGGCCGCAATACGATCCTTTGTCCAATATATCATTCCTTTTTCTGTCACAAACTGTATCTTGGAAACGAATGCACTGATTTTTTGACGATCTCTTTCCTTTGGAAAAAGTATTTTCGTGATTTTAGGTACCTTTTGAAGGTTTCTTGACTGCTTGAGAGGCATAGACGTTGGATGGGGGCACTTGAGGCATTTGCCCCCAAGATTTTGCAATAAATAATGAAATGCCCTTTTTATTTTCAACAAGTGCCCCTTGGATGATATCAGTGAGGTAAACGTTGAAATGGATTTATACATGTCCATTATTAAATCAAATATTTGCTAATATCATAAAAATGAACCAAAATATGAATATTTCCAATCATTGTTGCAAAAGTGCGTGACAAGAGGATTGAAATAAGATCAAAACGAAACTTGTCGGACCTTTCTGAGCAGAGAAATATTGCTTAGAAAATTCAGTCAAGGAAGGGTTGAGCGACTAACGCACGATCAACTATTTGCGTTTCTCAATATTAATGAGAGTATTACATGCAACCAAGCAGCTTTTCGCAAGTTGTACTCCACGATAACATCACTCATAAGCAGCACAGACTTCTGGTACGAAAACGGAGATCGCAGCAATGTTTATCTCACTATTTTTCTCGACCTTAAGAAAGCCTTCGATACGGTTGATCACGATATATTACTCAAAAAATTACGTGCATATGGAATAAGAGGCAAAGCTGGGAATTGGTTTGAATCCTACTTGAAAAATAGAAAACAGTTCTGTTCTCTGAACGGTCAGCATTCTAAAGCCAGAGATGTAACCTGTGGTATTCCCCAAGGTTCTTGTTTAGGCCCTCTTCTTTTCATCATTTACTTGAATGACTTGGAAAAGTGTCTTAAATTCTCCAAGGCTAGCATCTATCCTGACGATACCAATATAACGATTGCATCGAACGATGTTGCGAAACTAATTGAGGACGCACATCAAGAGCTTTGCAATCTCTCTGAGTGGATGAGGGTGAACAAACTCAGCCCCAATCCCAGAAAAACTGAATTCATGGTCATAGGGCATCCACTTAAAACCAAAAATTTAGACCTGCCAGAAGTGCTTAAACTAAATAACTCTGATATCAAAAGAGTTGAAAAGGCGAAATCCCTCGGAGTGATAGTTGATGAAAAACTAAGTTGGGATGAACAGTTTAAGCGCACCAAAGGCAAACTGAGTGGAGGTCTTGCAGCTTTAAGAAAAGTTGAAAAATGTCGTTCCACAATCCCCAGTTGTGTAATGTATATTATGCGTTAATCGAGAGTCACCTGCGTTATGCCGATGTTATCTGGGGTAGTCTTTCAAAAACAAAAGTAGCTGCGCTCTAACGCCTTCAAGACCGGGCGTATTCACAAGAATAAAAGATGGCTGGTCGGCATCCTGGTTAAACGTAGAAAATCTTTTCCGTTACGATAGGAATGTCATGACTTACAAGATTATGAACTTGCCCTGAAAACCTCTGGGATAAATACAAGCCAAGATCTTTTCACTCGACCTACAATACGAGGCACAGTAAGGATATCCAGATCCCTAGATATAGGACTGAATTCGCAAAAAAGGGCTTTATTACGCAGCCCTCAAGTCATGGAATGATACACCTGCCAAAATTTGCGAGTCACCGACACACTTGATCGTTTTAAAAAACAACTTAAAACGCATCTAAATAGATAGACTCTCAAGCCAAACACAACTCCCTGGAAGAACAGCAAGGATTAAGTTTTATAGGGCTTTAGGTTTTATTCATAAGGTCTTATCATTGTAAATAGATGTTACTGTATATATTTTAATTTGCTGAAGGGTTATTTGTGTATAAATAGTATTAAATGAAAAAAATGAAAATGTTATTCTGGAAATGCTTATGTAAACAAATCAAACAATTAGGCCCAACTTCAACAATCACTTTCTTGGCTATCCGTTGTCAAAGGTTTAAAATGTTTGCGTTTCGTAAACATTCAGAATGTACCTGATGCTATGGGCATGAAATAAATTCAGATTTTGAAACTTCATATTTTGGTATTTATTCCAAAATTTATTTTGTTCCGGATCACTGTAAACGGATTACCATGTTATGAAGCACCCTTGCAAAAGCTCAGGCTTGAAATAACTTTCAGAAATTTTTCCATTGACAAACAAATGAACGTCATTTGTGATCTGTTGGGAATACCATATCCAAGTCTCAATAGACATCCTTAGTGGGCTTGTGAAAGTATTATTGCATCTACCTGATTTTTACCAGCAACTTCACAAAACCATGCTTTTTTGGGTGTCTTTTGAGACGTGCATGAGCATTCAATCTAAAATTAACTCTACTAATTTTTTTGCAAAAGCATTCAACTCCTTCTGCATGGGCTAATTCGTTGACCAACGTGACCAACCCTTTTCCCCTGTGATGTCGAAAAGTAGACAAAAATATATAATTCGGGCACAGGAAATCTAACCGAGATTTTTCAATCAGACTTGGCAAAGTTGTAGATCAACAAAAAAATCGAATTTTTCGAGTAGTCTTGGAAATAAAACCACTTTTCTGAAATCAAGAAAAAGATTCTAGCCAGGTTTTGTGAAGCCAGCGTTGACGAAAACATTGCGATTTGTACATCTTTCGATTGCCCCAATATCCTTTTTACTGCTTTCCGATAGGCAGAATGGTATTGGAAAAATTAACTGTTTTCCGAGGAGAGTGGTTTTGCACAACGGCATCTCGCTGTTGACTGGAGAGAAAAGCAGGCTTAAACCATTTCTTATGACTACGCTTAAAGACAAATGACGGAGATATAAGGTGACTTAAATCAGGGGCCTGGGCAATCTAAATATAACCTTTTGAATTCCATTGTATTTGATGATATCGAGAGATTAGCAAATCAATTAGACAAATGAAAGCACTAAGCCATCTTTTGTTCTATTTTCAAACTAGGCGCTATATATCCGTCATTTGTCTTTAAAGAGTAACATACATCAATAAGAATAAGTTTAAACTCTTCACAACTACCTCAATTTCTAGGCACACCGTCGTAATTTTGCTGTACACTGAAATTCATGAAGGTGATAACGACCTTTACGCTCCTTTTATTCTGGAAAACACGTATGATCGAAGAGCATAAAGGCCTGGTAATTATTCAGAGGCCAGATCTTTTCAACCTCGTCTCCAGGGCCTTTTGTCATATTGGGAAATGCAGATTCCCTCGATGTTTTTCATTTATATAGGTTTAAAAAATCCTCGAGGTTTTTCAAAATATATTTTCTCTCTCTCTGAAATGCATACCAGACTTTTGAAAATTTTGTGGCACTTTTGTTGGAAATTTGTTTTAATTTGCACGCCACTTTGTTCTTTTGCAAAGGAAAAATGTCGTGCTTACTACTACAGAGGATCTAGTGTGTCGAAGACTCCTCTGCAAAAAAACACAGAGCCCCCATAGACTCCTCGGTAGGGCATATACGCTGAAATATAATCGCGGTAACAGGGGGAGGCATTTCACTACAGTAAAAATCCGCGTATAAGAACATACAATTTTGCAAATCAGCCTGACTAGGTTCTTATGTTTGGGGTATGTAGTGGGAAATAAGGCTGTTCAGGTTTTTAAATTGGTTCTTATTTTATCCAGGGCTGTCAGGAATTTCTTTTCTTCAGATTCAAACTTCAGGCCTATTATTAACTGTCAGTTAACATCACTTGAGTAACTTCAGGCCTATTATTTACTGTCAGTTAACATCACTTGAGGTATTATTCACAACAGAAATTAGTGGAAGAGTCATAAATTTTTATAAAACCCAAAGTAAAGCTTTCAAAAGCTTCTCATCAGATAATACAAACATTTCTGATTCTTGCACAAACTTCTGTTGTGAATAAGACCCCATGATCACTAAAAATAAGAACCTATTTCAAATTTCAGGCTGAATGGGTTCTTATACAATGGGGTTCTAATTCCAAAATTTCGGCCCGCAGGTTCTTAATCCACTAGCTAGTGGGGGTCGTAGGGGGGTTCCGAAAACCGTGAAACCGCCAAAACATTTTGCGAAAACCGTAAAACCGCTAAAATTTTATAGCAAAACCGAAAACCGCCCTATTATTCCTACTAAAACCGTAATGATAAGAAATTCATAAGAAGCTATGTTATTCAGGTGAAGGTGAAGGTGAAGTTGCGGTTTCTAGCGCCAAGCGCTGGGATCGCAAAAGTAGAATAGGCTTAATCGAGTCCGCGACCCCTTGCCATGACGCTCAAGTGATGGGGCTCTGCCGGGTATGA